>JAQGBT010005423.1:0-14349 GCA_034698585.1 Disparrhopalites patrizii
GTTTAATTAATTGAAGTATAATTAACTGTAGTTTAATTAATTGAAGTATAATTAACTGTAGTTTAATTAATTGAAGTATAATTAACTGTAGTTTAATTAATTGAAGTGTAAAACTCACCAGTACACTGCCTTGTGCTCGTTCAGCTTCCTAAAATACGTTAAAATGCAATAATTAATTAATTAACACGATGAAGAATAATACATTTATTACGTAGAAAAGCATACATAAAAAGGATTTCAATTTTTAGCAGACAATTCATATCGTAATTAATTCTTACATGTCCAGCGACTCCGGAGCCTTGATACTGATTTCCAGCCACTAAATGCCCTTGATCTGATGCCCCATACTGATTGGCTGAACTTCCCTGGGATCCTTGTGCACCCCAGCCACCGGCATTGTTGGCGTAGCCCGACCCACGTTCAGCTGCCAAGTTTCCCTGATTGTAGCCCCAACCATTGTTGGCCCCTGCATAGCCATTGTTGATGCCTGCAGCGGGATTATTGGGATTGTACACTTGGATAAGTCCTTGTGGACTGGCCGTGGCCGCCGCTATCAAAGCGAGGAGAAGAAAAAATTTCATCCTTGGATGGTTTGGTTTGATTGTGATGCCTGAAACCAAACGTTAATTGTTTAGCTATAAATATGCACATTTTTTAAAAATATTCAAATGTGTCCAAAAGTTATCCAAAAAGTTGTCCAAAAGATTTGTCCAAAAATTTGTACGAAAGTTATCCAAAAACTTGTCCAAAAGTTATCCAAATACTTGTCCAAAAGTTATCCAAAAACTTGTCCAAAATATTTGTCCAAAAAGTTGTTCAAAAGTTATCCAAAAAGTTGTCCAAACGATTTGTCCAAAAATTTGTCCGAAAGGTATCCAAAAAGTTGTCCAACATATTTGTCCAAAAAGTTGTCCATTATATTTGTCCAAAAAGTTGTCCAATGTATTTGTCCAAAAATTTGTTCAAAAGTTATCCAAAAGATTTGTCCAAAAGTTATTCAAAAAGTTGTCCAAAATATTTGCCCCAAAAGATGTCCAAAAGATTTGTTCCGCATATATCTTACCAGATATTACCAGACCGATTTACACACTTTTCTTCAAAACTGATGAATTATTTATTACTCACCGAGTTTAAATACCACAAAGGAAAGAGTCAAAACCCATCACGTGTTTCAGTAACAATAAGCCAATAATACCCAGTGGGTACAATGATGTTCATGGTTACTTTGCAAAGAACAATAAAACCGTCAAGGATCTTGAGTACATTAATAGCTAAATTTGCACACGTCCACGGGCAATTTATTTCTGTAATTTAAAGTGTGACTTTTCGCCCATGTGGCTTCAAAGTCACACGCGCATCCTGCTTGTAAGCACTAAAACTTACGCACGTGGAAATAAAACACATTAAAAAACAAAAGAAACTAAAAAAAACGTACTGGCGTTGTCCTCATCGGGTATTTCTTCTCATCCTGATTTATGCAACAGACACGGGAAATATATTCCATATGTCATCGTAAAATGCTTCAAACAGTGCCTAAAATTTGTAACATTTTAACATATACTAGAACAAAGCGTGGGGGGCTTTTGCCGCATTTTGATGTAATTTTATCTTCATGTCCACGAATTTAGCAGGGGACAGAAAGTAAACATTACAAGTGTTTTCTTTATGGTATCAGGTAGCATTTGTATAGTGCAAGGAAAAACCATTTGATCCCCAGCATCAGAACATGAACACGATGAAAAAATATAGAAGTGTGACAGTATTTGGGTCAATGTCAAATTGCCATTAAAAAGCCGAGTTTTTTGCAAATGCCTGATTTTGTAGTTTCTTTAAATTTTTACCGACGAAGACAGTCGTAGCAAGTTGATTTTGCATGCTGCATCCAAGGCTGGAAATCGGAATCGGAATTGGAATTTTTAATCGGAATTTATATGAATTTCTTGATAATTAGAATCGGAATTGGAATCGATTATTTGTGCATAAAAGAATTAGTATCGGAATCGGAATTGCAGCTGCAGCACTACAATGTATTCAAAGAATAGAAATTCTGATTCCGATTTTTAAAATATTTATGCTGCGTGCGTGACAAGGGATGTAGGGGGAAATTTGTTCACAGAAAGATGTTTTTTCGCATGTGTTTAAACTATTTTTGGAAGTCCAATCTTTTAATTCAATTTAAAAATAAATGATCGCGCCTTTAAGCATGTTATTTTTAATTTAATTATATGTACATGTACATACATATATACGTCCAAAAAATAACTGAAATGGTCAAGACTGTGGGGGCGCTCATAGGTCAACTTATATACATATTATTTAACTTGTGGTTTAATCAAACAGACGAAGGCAGTTTGCTGAAACATTTAGCATTGGCGACTATTAATTTAGTTTTCTTTCTGCATATACATACATATTATATGCTCAAAACCGAGAAAAATGTGACCCCTGATAAGCTTTGAGTGGTTCAGAAAATATAATCCAAGGAAAAGTATTAAAAAAAAGTTTTTCCGAAGAGCGAATAAATATATTGCTTGCAGTATGAAATTTGTATCTAGGAATCGGTATTGGAATCGGAATTCTTAATTTTTTTTACGAATACGGATTAATTGGAATCGAATTTTTATCTCCGATATGAATTAATTCGAATTTTAATCGGAATCGGTAATCAATTTGTGCTGGAATTTAAATCGGAATTAGAATTCGTATTATAAAAATTACCAGCCCTGGCTGCATCTCATTTATTATTATTAAAGTTTGTGCTATGCTGTATTCGAAATTCCACTGACCTTCGCAATTACATATTCAGGTTTTCTCCGCTCGTGTGTAAAATAATCGTTCATTTTTTGGCCATGAATTGCGTTTGACTTTGACCGAATACGAAATGCGTACAGACATTTCGGAGCATTTTAAATGATGCACGTGTAGGCGTAGACGCGTGTCGGTTTTATTATGACGCTCAGAATTTGAACACACTTGCCAGAAGTCGTTGAAGTCAAGAAATATAGATGAGTGATATAGATTTTGCTCTTGCTGATGGATGTGGATTGTGAATGGATCCGACAACAATTACAATACGGATATTACCTGCAATCAAATCAAGCAGCGTGGGTTTCCTTTTTATTAGTACTTAAATACATACAATTCCCACCAACGTACGAAATTCGTGAAGAATTGCATAGGTATGTGTGTATATACGTATATGTACATACACATGTATGTATGTATATGTAACATCCCAAGAAATATTTTCTCCATCTCGATGCAAGAATTCGCCAAACTACACAAATTACGGTGATTTTTCTGAACAGGTCAAAGGTGAGAATTTTCGACAAAATCAGCGTTTTTGATTCTACCATCAAAAATTGCAAACAAAAGTAATTTTTCGAACTTCCACTACGTTTCAATAAAGAAAACCAATTTATGGGCACATTGCAAATGCTAATTTTTCCAAGCAAAATGGTTTCAATTTTTAATTTCTTGATTCGTTTTAAAGTCTAACCATATTTTTAGGCTAAAGAGAGGTACATATTAGTTTTTGCAGGGACGGGGCTTCAGAATTTTTGAATTTTTCGAAAATAATTCTTCCCAGTTTTTGAACTAGACACTAAGAGACTCCCATATAACTGGTTTTCTTTATTGACCAATCATTGTTGGATGGGAATGAAATATTTTTTCCCAGATCCGTAATAAAATTCTATACAGCGTACATTTTTTCCGCTCTCCACAGTTGCGGGATTACTACATCCACATACAGTGGAGTCTTTCTATAACAGCATCCAAGGGAATTTTGCTGAAAAGGAAAAGGAATGCTGTTATAGAGAACCCAATTATTATGTATTGTATGTACAAGGTGCTTCGAATTTCATTACGTTATGGAGAACGTGCTGCTATAAGGGGTGCCGTTATGGAGAGACTCCACTGTATATGGATCTAGAGTGGGATTTAAATGTTTCTCGTTTCCTCCCCACAAGCTTTTGAGCTGAAATGCAGTAAACAAGCGTTTAGAAGAATAATTCATGAATAGGATCGGTGGCAATTTGTGACCCACATATGTTTGTAAGTATCGTGCACAATAGCACAAAGCTATAAGATTAAAATTATTGAATGAACAAGAGAACCACGTACACACTTTCGCCGTTGATATTTTTCGGACTGTAGCAAGAATTGTTAGAGCTTATGAGGGACGATTTCTTGATTCAAATTATTTACTTGACAAAAGCGGGTGTTGTATTTACATGGCTATTGCACTTAAATAAATATGTAAACAAAAACGCAATTAAAAGTACATATGTACACACATATATCGTATTTACAGTAACAACTCCAGGGAGCGCGGAAGTCTAATTACAGGTCTAACCCTTTGGTGAAAAGTAATTGACCATACCAACAAAGGATGGTCAAAGACATGGCGAGAGATCCGACTAAGCGGAAAGACAGTCTTAATTTTTTACCCTTCCCCTTACCTTTGACCTTGTCCAAAGCGTTGGCATTGACATCATCTTTTTTGGGGGCTTTTCTGTCGGCCAGACAGGAGATGGCCCTTTTGAAATTGGACTCAAATACCCAAGAAAGAGCGCCAGTGACGCTGCCCATGAAGATGACGATGAAAGGTCCCCGGACCTGGGCCATGCTCAAAGGTCGAACGGCCTCCTCCTCATTGTCCAGCTGATAAGCGCTGTCCTCCACGTGATTGGCCTTCTTCCAAAGGGAATGTTTCTTCCTCTCATTGGCATAGTCCATCCAACGCCATTTCTCCACGACCCCCATCTCCCGGGTGACCTCAATAACCCGATCGAAGTTGGTCCGGTACAAAGCCCGCTTACGCATGGCAATTGCCGGCATGGAATATCCCACGTAGTCCCTGGATAATTTCATGGGGATCTTCTGGGACCCTCCATGACTGAAATTCCGGTAGATCATGTACTCTGCTTGTTCGTTAAAGGCGAGACAGGCATATTTACTGTGAACGGCCTTTCTAAAGCACTTCCCCGTGTCATATTCGAATTCCATGTGATGGTAAATCCGTTGATATAGCGGGTCCGGGGAGATGAGGAAGAAGTTGTGTCCACTGGAGCCAATTGTGGAGGATTCCAAGCCCCAAGTGTAGCCCTTGGTTGAAGCCAATTCCGCATATGTTTCCGGCTGAGTGTCCATCATCGGGCAGGTCATGAGGCCCACCAAGACGGAGCGATAGGCCGTGGCCAGGACGACGGAGGTGAAGACCCAACTCAAGAAGAGGAATCGGGATGTCTGCGTTTTGGGGAAGTCCACATGTTGCTCCAGAAGGAGGGCCAAAATATATTGTTCTTCCAAGCCAAGTCCTCGATTAAAGGTATCTTTGTGATCCACCCCATTCCCGGTGGTGACCTTGGCCTCGAGCGTTCCCAGGATTTTGAAGGCGGCTAACATCACGAGATTTGCTATGCCCATCGCGATCCAGACGAGGGAGTCCAGAGGCCAGAAGATGGCGTGCCAGGAGTAGGTCACGTGGGGCTCTCCCAGAATGAAGTTGACCCAAATGAAGGAGATGGGCTTGGATCCACCCACAACTTGGAAGCGGGCATAGTCCGTGGTGGTGGCCATGCTCACGTCCGCCCGCCCATCGATGATGTCTCGGACGGCTCCGTGCCAAACGCCCTTCTTGAGGGTCCCTGACCCACCCCCGCCGTGGGCGGGGAAGGTCACGTAGGTGAAATTATACTTGTCCAACAACACCTGAAATAAGGATGGAGAAATGATTCAATTTTTTAGATTCAAAAGTTTTGGTTCAATTTCAAACTCTGAACTGAATCGTTTGCACAATTTGATCCAATGTAGAAACAAATGATTCAATTTGTAAAAAGTACTAATAAATCCAGATATTACACTGATTAAATTTGTGGTTCAATTCAAGACCATGAATTTAATTGGATCCTATATGAATCTGATATGATATGTATTTTCTTCGCATTTAGGCAACGATTAATCGTTAATTTATTCTAATGATACACTAATGATGAGCAATCGTTTGCGGAGTTAGAGGAATAATGCACACAATCTTATGATTGTTTCCTCGCTTTTAGGCAACATTTAAATCCTTAATTTGGTCTAATTGTATACCAATGAAGAACAATCGTTTGCCGAGTTAGACGCGTAATACACACAATCTTGTTCTTGATATCTTATTGATACTGCAAAAAATAATCTTGATATATTGCTTTCGGTCTATAGTTAGGTATATAATTTCCTCCAAATTGTTGTCACTTAGTGCCCCATTTAGGAGGAATATTCGAAATTGCTATTTACCTATTTATTTATTTATAGCCTTTATAGGCCAAGAAGCCAATGTTATAGATAAGCTTTTTAATGCTAAAAATTAGTTCTGCTTTTTGTTTCTAAAAAATTAGTTATGCTTTTGCCGGGAAAATTTATGCTTTTTTCCACACAATGGGCGCGTTGCTAAATTCAGTAACCATTTAAAAATCTAGCAACTAGATTAGCAACGTCCAGTAACTCCAATGTTAAGCACAATTGCTGTTGCTGTCAAATTGGATCTAGTCCAAAAATTACTTTAGAAATCTAGACAAAAACTGAATTTAACAACGGGGCCAATTTATGCTTTTTCCACACAATTTATGCTTTTTGTGCCTTCTAAACGGCTATTTTTGCTAGATTTCTAGAAAACACGCTGCGATTTTAAGCTCAAAATCAACAAATGACAGTAATTTCCTGCCTTTTCGTGTACAAAATTTTACTAGTTCACAGAATATAACCATTTTTATCGCAATTTTTTGGAATACTTCTAATTATAATTAATATTAATACTTGTAATTTTGCCCTACTTATATGAAACTTGAAGGATCAAATGAATTGAATTCCAATTAAATTGTATTATTCACTTCTTGAATTATTTGATTTGATCCTCATATTTGTACTGAATCACTTCCGTTTGAAATGAATCGAATTGAAAATTGAAAATCAAACCTACTTCGGAATTGAATAAAAATACTGATTGGGAATTGGATAAAAAATACTGATCGGGAATTGAATAAAAAAATACTGATCGGGAATTAAATAAAAAATGGTGATTAAAATTGAATGATTGCTATCCAACCAACCTTAAACATGGTCCAGTATTGTCCCCTTTTGAACTGCCATTTCCCTTGACCTTTCCCTCCGGTTGGAATTTTTTCAATTTCCATCATGAACAAAAGTTTCGTTTGAGAAGAGGCCCGGAGGGTATGACCGTGTCCGTTGTTCACAAAATCGGGGAAAAGCTGATCCACCTCCAAACTCTGGGGAATCTGAATAAATTGGGGCCTTCCTTGATCACAGTAAAAGCAAAGTGTGGAAATCCTCATGTCCCTCTCGTTCTCCAGGAGGATTTTAAATTTCAAATCCATGGCCGTTGAATGGAAAAATAGGCTTTCCTTCCCGGGATTTTCCCCATCCGACAAGAAAATGTGGTAATCCTCATCTTTCTTCACAAACGGATCCGCATGTGAGAGTAAGGTCCTTTCAAAATCCAAGAAATACGAGTCAACGTTGGCGTTTGAGGGGATAAAATTGACCGTTACGACACAGTGATCACTTTTCTGAACGACGTTCTTGTTGGGGTCAAACGGCTTCAAAAAGGGAGCTTCACCAAAATTGGTAACAAACAATTCTTTCCCCGTCAAATAAATGAATTCATCCACGTAATGGATCAGGTTATTCCCTCTGATTTTAGATTCACCTTCCGAACTGGACGAATTGCTGGAGGTGACGGCACGAGAAACTAAAACATCACACAGCTGGAATTTCTGGAGGATTAGAACCCGACTGTAATCCAAGGGGGTCCTGGATAATTCTTCAAATGATAATTGTGGCAGGGCTAAACAAACTCGGATTTGATACAAAATCAAAATTGTATATTGTAATACCGAAAACATGGTTGAACAACTTCAAAAGAAGGCACTTCAGTATCCAAATACGAAAATCCAACTGACAACTGTCTTCGTCCAGGTTTATTACCGATCAAAAGCCTCTCTTCGTCCAAGGATATACTTCTTCCAAATGCCGTTCACATTGAATTATTTCGGAAGTACTCCGTCCTAATTTATGGATTGATGTTGTTTTGAGCCAAGCTTCATCAAACAACCTATTTTAAGTGCAGACGTATAAGTGGTTTCTGTTATTTAATGGAAGGAAAAATCGATGCGTGCTTGACCTTATAGCAAGCAGGATGGGACTTATTTATGCTTATTTACCTGTAAGCAATCAAAGTATAACGTGCAAGTGCACGCTGATTCTTCCCGAAAGGAGCTGATGGAAATGGATGTCATCATGAATTAAAGACCATGTCGATTATTGGTCAACTGACGTACCTGCTTGTCCAATTCCACCCATCGTCAACTTGGGACTTGTTTTGCTTAGACAAAACTAAAATTGTATACCGGATGCCAACTGAACAGGGCTGCGTAATCTCAAGAGTACCTAATTTAATCTAGCCTAATCGATTAGCAATTACCTAATTCCTAATTCTAATCACTGAGTCTATGATTTTATTAAACTAATCCTTAAATCCTTAATTCCTAATCTAAGAAGGAGCACAATGTAGTATTAATTCTAATGATTAAAATTTCTATATAATGCAAATTGATTAGATTGAAATATTATTTCTAAATAAAACTTCGAGATAAATCCTTCCGGTTATACCAATGATAATTTCGAGAGTAATATGTCCTTTTAAAAAAGGTTATAAGTAGCATTTAATTATATATTATATAATGTTTATTTATTCAGTCGCTTTTTGGCCTCAACCCTTACAACTACGTTATTTTATTTTATTTTACATTGCTTTATGATTCAAAATACTTAGTTTAATTATAGTTTATAAGATTGTCAATTATGGTTTATAAAATAGTTAAAAATACAAAAAAGTTTAAAATTCTTTCGTATTGTCTTCTGTTTAGGTAAATAAGAAAAACATTCCTTAAAATTGCGATTTTACAGCGTTTAAGATTTCGTATTGGCACATGGACCTGTACTAATAACATATACATAGGTTAGTGCTATTTTCACGCTTTTTGGTTCTAGTTGTAAGTAGCATTTAATTCACTGAAATTGCATCTTATCATTCAATTTGTTAACTAATTTTAGAATTAGGTAGGTAATTCGATTATAGTTAATCTACTTGGATTAAGTAATCATTAATGATTTAGTTGCAATTTTTTAAAAATAATTAATCTAAACATCTAATCAACCTAATCCACTTTACTAATTTGTAATTGTTAATCTAGTCTAAAATAAAAATAAAAACTAATTGTAATCTTTAATCTGAGAAAAAAATATCTTAGATCACACAGCCCTGAAAATGAAGTAAGTTAAAGTTAAATATATGAGAAAACCAATGTTTTGATGAATACCTATTTCCCACCCGAACAATCCAAGCAAAAACATCATGTAACTTTCAAAACCTTGTTGTGATTTGATTGGAGGATATTAATTTATTAATCTCAGCTGCAAAATTCCTTATCGGTTGCTATATTTTCATTTCTGACTTGAAATCGTCGTTTAACTTGTTTTTTTTTCAAAGTCGATATTTGGACAACATATTCGAATTCAGTTGAAAAGCCAGGTTGAGATATTACCAATGAAATCAAATTCGTTCAATCAAGTTTCACTCGTAATTGCATTAATACTCCAGCCATGAATTTGAAATTTAACTCGCGAGTACAATTGCAACTTCCATTGTGATTATTTTAGTAATCTCGCAATTCTAATATATGGGTGACGTTGTGGCGTAACATAACAAAGGACAGTATGCTAAACAAAAACAGCGAGGAAAAAGAGTTTTGTCTTGGAAAAGTTATTTAATGGCCATTTTAAATTACTTTTTGGTGAATTTTACCCATTTAATTTCTTTTAACTGCTGCAAAGTGTGTTGTATAAGTATGGACAAAGGGATTATTAGTTCGGTATTATAAGCTATTTATTGAGTGATGTTTATTCCCATTAGCCTATATGTAATGAAGAAAAATAATAAATCGAAACGCGTCGCTTACATTGGAAATCAAATTACAAAGCCTTCCATCTAATAATTGCCCCGGTTCTCATTCCATTAACATCAGCAGCGGTTTCATCCTATAAGGCCCTGTTTTTATCATTAAATAATTAGTAAAACGTTTAATTAGTTTGACGTGTTTAATTTTTTTTTTAACTAAACGTTTCAGCAAGAAACAAACTCGTAATTGAATTTGGTCTTAGACAATGAGCTAAAGTTAAGTTTCAGATCTCGCGATCACCAGATCCTAGATCAAACTTAAAAATTCATGAAATTGAGCGTACTACCGAAATTCATGCTCTAACTTGAACTTGAACCGGTAAGGACCTCTGGTTGTAACTTAAAACAAAATTTGTACAGGTAATCCCTATATGTACATATATGTATACATTACATCAAATATATTTCCGACCTAAGCTATATCCAAAATGTCATGAAGCCACAGCCCAAATCGAAACAAGTAATAGGCAAAACCAGGCAGCTCAGTTTGGAAAAACAAAATACATAAATTTATGTAGTCGATTCTCTCTATAACGGTTTAGCAAAAAGCAGCCAGAAAAACCGTTACAGCGAATAGCCGGCATAAGGAAAACCGGTAAAAAACAGTTTTTATGGCGGGGGATTCAAAATTACCGAAAAACCGGTATAGCGTGTGAGGGCGTGGCCTAAAAACCGTTATAGCAAAAAGGAATTTATGGCGGGGTATTGATAAATTTGAAAAAACCGGCATATCATGTGAGGGTGTGGCCTAAAACCGTTATAGCAAAAGACATTTATTGGTCGGGGATTCAGAGTTTCCCCGTTATAACGAAAAAACCGTTATAAAATAACCGTTATAGAGGAAGATTTTAGCATTGAAATGGTCTTGGGCGGGTTTGTGAACACCGTTATAGTGCAAAAACCGCTATAAGGAGGTCCGTTATAGAGAGAATTGACGGCAATGGACGTTTTTGTCTTGTGTAAATTAAATTATATCTGCTCCGCGACCACCATGTTTGTACCAAGTCGGATGCAGAAAGGGATAGTAAAGTAAAGTAACATTTGGTTGGTTGTTATTTACTAATTAGAATGTTACTTACACGAGCATTCTTAACATTTTATAATGACCTTGATACACCAAGTATAGGAGTAATTACCCTCGTAAAAGACTTGCATTTAATCTTAATCTTTACTAACGATAAGGAGCTTCCTTATTTGGCGGACGGCCGCACAAGGAGTACAGGCGGACCAAATCCTAAAAATTTGGCGGTCGACTGGAACAGGGATCCCCAGGAATGACGGATTTCCACTTGTAAATAGATGATTACTTTAATTTAATTACTCATGCAATTTTTTCATTTGAGGCACCGACAATGTAGCACTGCTGACCAATCCCAATTTGTCATTTGAAATGTAACTTGTGCCCTAGAATCATGTCAATGTATATATAGTCTATGATTTTATTAAACTAATCCTTAATTCCTAATCTAAGAAGGACCACAATATAGTATTAATTCTAGTGATTAATTTCTATATGTAATACAAATGGATGAGGTAGCTTGAAATATTATTTCGAAATAAAACTTGGATACAAATCGTTCCAGTTTTACTATGATAATTTCGAGAGTTATGTGCTTTTAAAGGTTTTAAGTAGCATTTAATTCACTGAAATTGCATCACATCTTTCAATTTGTTAACTAATTTTAGAATTAGGTAATTCGATTAGTTAATCTACTTGGATTAAGTAATCATTAATGATTTAGTTGCAGTTTTAAATTAAATAATTAATCTGAAAATCTAATCACCCTAATCCACTTTACTAATTTGTAATTGTTAATCTAATCTAACATTAAAATAGAAACTAATTGTTTAATCTTTAATCTGAGAAAAAAATATCTTAGAATACACAGCCCTGAATGTGAGCAACTGTAACGGATCAGCCGAATTCTTTTGATATGGCGGTGGTTTCTCAAAGGAAAAATTTTGACAAGTGATTAAAGTAATCATGTATTTATAAACGGCAATCCGTCATTCGTTGGTGTTTCTCTAATTGTAACTATTTCACATATCGGGAAGGTTCAAAAATGGATTGAGTTAAAAGTGCTCCCATTTTCATCGCTATATAGCAACCCCGAAAATTTGCTGCGTACCGAGTTAAAACCGGCGAAACTGGCGAACATACATTTGAAATCCGTTTTGCCTCTTCTGGCTCAACGGATCGACAGATTTCGTTTCAGTTTCCTTGGAAATGAAGAGAAATAAATTGTCTAGCAGGGCTGGTTTTCCTTTTGAAAATCGAATTTTAGTTCGCTCGTAAACAACAAAACGGCAAATGAATTGCTCATTTTTCATCCATTAACCTAATATTTCATCGATGCTCTACAGTTTTACAGAATCTTAGGGTTTCCAAGCCATGCAAATGCGAGCACTTTCAACTCTCCATTTTTGAACATTTTGCACCTTCATTTTGGACCCTATGTGAAATGGCCACTCGTCCGCTTTGTCCAGATGCTCCACTCGTCCGCCAAATAAGGAAGTTCCTTATCGTTAGTATAGGAGTAAGATGAAATACGTCTATATATAAGGGTATATCTATATAAGAGGGTAATTGCCCCTATTCCGTGGAACAAGGATATTATAAAATGTTAATAATCCTTGTGTACCTTCTGACTAGTATCTTCTAATAATAACCAACAAAATGTTACTTTATACTGGCCATTTCTCCACCCAATTTGGTACACGCAGAGTGGCAGCGGAGCTGATATCATTTATTTTTGAAAAGACAATTAAAAACACTAACAATATGAAGGAGATTCGGGGATTTGAGAAAACTGCAAAGGGAGGGGGGGAAACCCGTGGTGACTAAATTTTAACATGGGTTTCCCTATACGGGTTTTCCCTAAAAACGTTTCCGAGCAATATTGAATTTTCAATTTTTTTTTTAAATTAGTAAAACGGGAATTTCAGGGAAATTATTCTAATGGCAAGGGGAAGTAGTCAAGATGCTACAATTTTGTAGTTTGGCTTGTTTCTGTAGGATAAACCTCGGAAAGTTGGTTTTTCAGGTGCGAAAGCTGCTAAGGTCACCATTTTGAATTCCTTAAATGCGTCGTAATTTGACAAATATGGTAGATGAATTTTGGAGCACCTGCATAATATAGACACACACCTATACACAAGCTCTTAATTTAGCAAAACAAATATTCTCTGAATTTTGCAGTATTGTATCTAAAATTGTTTTTTGCTTCTCCAGTAAAATTTGGTATTATGGACTTAACGTCCTTTGCTTCTAAAGCCTTCATATGTATTTTGTCCTTTTAAACTGAGTTTTGAACGTTTTGAACCGAGCAAATATATTGGCGCAATTGAAAAAAAATGTTAACCCCAAAAATTAGTTTCTCCTTTATTCCAAATATGGAAAACAAGGATATGGAGGATTTTGGAAGGAGTTATTACTCTCTACAGAAAATCCGTTGTCTGAGACGGACCTGGCCTTTGACACTTGGCTCATGTAGTCATGAACTAATCGTTGGCTCATGTATTAACAATTAGCTCATGTATTAATCCCTAAAAAGGTTCAATTTTGTGAGTTTGAATTTTTTTTTTTTAAATTGATCTTAAGAATCGGTAACATTTAAGTTTCTTTGGGAATATGCATTTTTCACTCATTTGTATTTATGCATTCGCATTTTTATCTAGGTATGTCGCTTTTAAAGTAATTTATTTATTGCAAATATGTACGTACAGGGACCAACTAACGATTATACCCCCTAGCACCATGATTTAGCAATGTTGCAAAGTGGCAATAGAAGAAATCTAATGTAGAATTTTATTGTGCATGCAGGAAAAAAATTTGTTTTCAAATCCGACCAAAATTACAAAAGTTATGGCGGTTTTTTCAAAGCAATAATTCCAATAAAATCCAATTTTTTGGCCAGCTAGATTTTTTGTGTCCGCCTTCAAAAATAAAAATGCTTTGTTCTTCCACGCACACAGAGCAGGAAAAGCGTGAGTCCTGAGCAGAATTTTATTCCGGATCTGAGGAAAAATCCACATTTGAATCAAACATGAAATCACTAAGTTATGACGATTTTTCTGCACCAAGTTCAAAAAATTAAAATTTTCGAAAAATCTAGCCTTTTTATTTTATTTATACAAATGCATTTTCTGATACAAAATTGCATTGCGAATCCAGAAAAATAAATTTTATCCAGATCGGACCAAAATTACGGAAGTTATGGCGGTTTTTCAAAAAAAAAAAGTTTAGCCATCTCTGATTTTTCTAAAAACTTAAATTTTTTTTTCGTACAAAAATCACGCGGGGATGGGTCCGTAAAATAATGAAT
>JAQGBT010005424.1:0-14348 GCA_034698585.1 Disparrhopalites patrizii
ATCTCGTTATCTTCAGGGTTGACAAAACATTGTATCAACTATATTTTCAAATGAGAATGTGATATACTTGTGTCCTTAACATTACATGAGATGAATAAAACCAAAATAATAATAATAATAACATTAGCAAAAATTCCCTCAGACTGATTTGCGATAAGAATTGGCTGTATGCGTCTTACATGCCTCATACGATATTCTCAGGAGAAACCCCTTTCTCCTTTTTTATCGTTTCCTGCTGTATGGATTTGCTTTCGTCGTGAGACATTCGTTGATTTTCGTTCAGTGATTCATCATTCATCGAATGGCCAGGTTAATTGATTAATTGTGTTGAAATAAATGGTGAATAAAACGCCTATGGATCCGCGCCTTTAATATCAGTTTTTATATGTATTTCTACATAAATTCTAATTTATTGGTGTTGACTAGCGTTTTTTTTTATAATAAAGAATCAAGTCGCAGTTTTCATTTCTAAATGTTGAGTCATAATAGTAGAATTTAGTGTTCAAAATATTACCCAATCACGAAACCCAAATACACACAGTTACAAAAACAAATACCCCTTAACAAAGCCATCAGTGTAGATTTTTGAGGGGAGCCATGCCTGGAATTTTGGATAATATTAATTGTGGGGATTGCTTGGAAGGGGATAGAAGAAATAGCATTGCTTCGGCCGTAGCTGGATTTTTGGTAAACAAGATTTACTTTTTTATTTCAAAAATAGTCTGATAATGGTAACGATGATGTATTTTTTGAAAATTGGTTTCTTCTCCCTAGGACTAAATCACTAAATGTTTGTAGAACGAAAATTTTTTAGGCTGCCTTGCGTAGGTTTATAGAATTTTTTGTTGAGGTTGTTATTAGAAAATTGGAACTGTATTAAGATTGTGTCGTAGTAGAATCGATGATTCTGGTAATAATCGTGGAAATCCGGAGGTCATGTCATATGGGAATGTCCGATGCATGCAGGAGTCATGTCATTAACTTCTAACCAGTTTTGTTTCTTTGGAACAGAGTTACAGTCACTTGATTCGGAGAAAAAATCTAAAATCAATGTTTGCAAATGAATTGAATAAATATTATATGTATTAGATGTATGATTAAGTATTTGGAAACGTTTGTAGTGAATGTGACATCTGTTCCAACATTGGTTTACACAAGCTTTGTTTTGGTTTTAGTTTTTCACAGGATGGTGGGTAATCATTGATGTCGCAGCTGACGGCTCTGAAAATTTCGAAAATTCTTACTACACCTGCGGAGTGCTTGGGACAATCGCTCTGTTCATGTAAGTTTTAACACAAGATTGTTTTAATGTCGTCAAGCGCATCTTGCTTGATGGTTAATTTAGAAATATGATAGCGAAAATCGATTTCACAACATTAAATCTGACTTATTAGTGCTTTTGAATAAATTAAATTAAAGTGTTATAAAAATGGAAAGTTAAACTGCAATGGCAATTGCGCTTGTTTTTCGAATTCAATTGCGTCTTTTAAAACCAACAATAAAATTCAATAGCTTTCGTCGTTCCATCTGTAGTTTGTTTTCAGTTTTCAGTTTGCGTTCCATCTTTTGTAAATCTATACGTTTACAGTATGGCTTGATATTATGTTTTGTTAAACAGGATAAATGCGGTGTCAAACGGCCAGTTGAGAGGAGATGCGTTCACAACTGGGTGTATGGGCCCTCGAGGGGCGAGAATGTGGCTATTTATCGGCTTCGTTCTCGGATTTGGGTCAGTGATTGCGGCTGGATGGATTCTGTTCCAGGGATACGTTATTACAAACGCAGTCCACGGTCAGTGATTTGCACGTTTTAATTTTATCTTTAACTTCTCTGACTGCTAAACGCGTAAATACATCAGTTCAAAATTAATTGGTAATAATGATTTGTTTTTCTTAAAAAATGGGCAGAAAAAGGTAGCAAGTGGCCCGGGGTTGCTGTATTCCTCCAGAACTTCTTCATCTTTGCCAGCTCGTTGGTGTACAAGTTTGGTCGATCAGAAGATCTCTGGGGTTGAGCTATAAGTTATTTCTCATGAGTTGAATTCCACTCACATATTGAGTTTCCAGTGTGGAAATACTATTATTGTTATTTTATGCATACATCTTGCAATTCTTAGCATGACTGACAGGCGACATGAAGGTTTTTTGCGTATAATTAATTGTGTAACCCGATATAGTTTATAGTAGTGTAGTTGTCAAATTGTGTCTTGTTTTTCCTCCTAATTCCCATCAACTATATACTCGTGTTTTCAAAGTGTAATTGTCTGACTCTTTCGTTACTACACCAAAAAACTTATTTAGAAACTCGCAATCAGGCATTTATACCACTGTAATGGGAGACAAATTGCACTTATTATTAAATTCGAGTATTTGATCATGTAAATAAACAATTTATTTACGCTGTAGGATTTAAAAGTATCTACGTACGTAAGTGCTATTAAAATGTATCGAAGTTTTGTTTTGATATAAATACCGTGTTGAATAAATGCATTCATTAAGTATAAGTACATGTGTATATATTCTGTATATTATACAATTATACATATAATTTTAATTTCAAGACCAAACAATCCAAAGTCTTGTGTCATTGCATCGTGCTGAATTTTGCGACCTGTCAGGCTCTCAATGATCACCTGCATGATGTGTGCATCTGCTCACCTGCTGCTGGCTTCTTGCTTTCTGCTGCTTGTAACATGTAAATTGAGTTTGAATTTGGCGCTTTCCTTCCTCATGATATTCATAGGGGCGCTGGAACTTTTGAGCGTCGGCACACGGCAGACGGCACATTGCTGATTGCATTCACTTTTCGCCTTCAGTCACTCCAATTTCGTGTCTGCAGCTTTGTGTCATCGTGATCCTCAGCTCAGCGGTCATCTTAGTGATTTAGCAGGTCAACATCGGTCAAACAGTAATTTATTACAGACATTCCTTTAATTGGTAACGTGTAAGAAAAGGTAAGTCAATTTTTTTGGGGTTATAACTCATTATTTGACCAGCAATAATGAACAAGTCTTATAATTTTCCAAGAACCGACATTGGCACATTGATTCATTTTTTGGTACCCGGTAGGTTTATCAAGATGGTTGGAGGACGCCGAGAAGAAATTGATGTTCTTCAAGCTGAAATTCAGTCGTTTCTCAGCACAGTCGAAAGGTAAAAAAAATGTTTTCAATTTTGTCTCACGGAAGTTTAAATGACTGGATTAAGAAACAGATTGTATGATAATGCTGATGTTTCACTTGGGGACCATGTAGATACAACTCTAACAACCTCCCGAAATTCCAGCGGTATGTGGAGCTACAGGTGACGGACAACTTCTACGACCTTGAAGCAAACTTGGCTGTGTTGAAATTGTATCAATTCTTCCCGCACCTGTACCAGCCGGAAATTGTGAATTGGATTCTACTCAAGGCTATTACTAATCTTCCTCACACGGACTTTGTTTTATGTCGGTGCCTGCTGGGTCACACTCAGGTATGATTAAGTCGCCTATGCTTTCCACTTGTGAGGTGTCTGAATTGGTTTACTGTAGATAATTAAGCTGTGTGTATTAATGTAGTATACTATTAATTTGATTTTCTTCTTTATATGATACAGATGGAGGATTTGTGCATCCTACGAATTGCATACTTGGCCAATCTCCTGGAATTGTGTCAATTTAAGAAGTTTTGGCAAGAGAAATCTCAGGACCATAATTTGATTTCCCATATTTCCGGATTTGATGACTCTATCAGGAAATTCATTTGTCATGTGGTTAACATTACCTACCAAACCATCGATAGGGGTGTTTTAAAGGAACTTCTTGGAAGCATTCCCGGTAAATATTTCTCAACAATAATAGTGGACAGTTGCGGAATTAAACTTGATTTTCAGTTAATGAATGATCTTTTTTTGTAAATATTATAGATGCTGAGCTTCGTAGCTGGATCGCGAAAAACAGTTGGAAGGAGGAGCCCAATGGTATGGTCTTCATTCAAAGTCAAGAAGATTTGGTGAAAACAAAGAATATCACGGAGAAAATCACTTTCGACACCGTTTCTGTCGTCATGTAATCTTTCATTCTCAAAGATGCTTTCACCCTCACCTTTTATAAATACTTGGATAGCCATGAATTTCATGGTGTTACATCTATAGTTTACAAGCACATGCCCTATACGACAAGGTTCATTTTATATTTCTATGTGAAGTACATTTAATAATTATTCTTCCGTGGTTGAATGCAGGGATATGGGCGACGCTTACTAGTTTCCTGGGTTCACGGTTATTATATCTCTAAAGTACAATATCTCGTGGCTGGAAAACTTGTAACTGTTGTCGTACGTTGTTTTGTAAGTTTTATTAACACCACCAAGTATTGAACAATAAATTTGGCTTGTTACTTGAACCAGTAGATACAGATAGCACCAGTGGTTTAGTGGCACTTTTTCACAAACCGCAAAATCTTAATAGTAATAACTCATTATACTCGAAAACGTGTGTTAGGCCAAGGTTGTTTGTGCTTTTTATCGGATACACGGTACATCACATTTGGAAATTCCAAGGATCCTTTCGGCTTCTGAATTAATTTACTTCCATCTCTCCTCTGGCGTTACTTTGATTTATTGAAAATGTTGATACAAACCAGGAAATCCAGAAATGGCAGCTGAAATCACGAAAACAATTTGCTGTGTTGAGTTTTGCGGAAAATTTGTTGTGCATGATATCATGAATACGAAAACTTCGAAAGCTGTAAATTGTTATACATTTAAACTACAACCACGTGCACTAATAATCGTACAAACATGTTTCTATATAAATATATATATATATATGTATGTAGTAATTAGTAATGAAGCAAATTCTGGAAATCGACTTAAGCGTAGTATAATACTGACATAATATTTCTGATACAATTCTGAAGTGGAAGTCTGATTATTGTAATTAGCTTTTCAGAAAGTGAGGACCATATTACAGGCATTGTTTGTGAATTCTGTCAAAGTAATAAGTTGCATCAAAATTTGCAAATAATTTTACTTACCGTATGTATTAAGAGGACGTATTTTTGTATGGCGTTTTTTAAAATCTCACGCTAAAGCTCCTGAATTCTGGACGAGTAATTAATTCCCAGTTACGAAGGTCCACCCGATCAATCTTGCTTCCTGGACTTCCCGTATTTTTGAGCCAATGGATTCTGCCAATAAAACAGCAGCGTCAAATGAAATTAGCTACAACTAATAGAGAGGACAAATAATAGCTATTGCAAAAACTGTAGTTTTTTTAGTAAAAACTGCGTCTGGTCATCAAAAGCTGTCCTTGAAACAAATTATCTGGAAGTCAAGGCACTGCTAATCGCAAAATAGAACGGAGAAAGCCCTTATTTTGCCACAACTGTAACTTTATATTTGAAAATGTATAGGTAATACTTACACTTCTTCGACGGTACCACGTGGACCTTGGAGCTTCCCCATGATCGTCCCAGCCCTGGAATTTTTGACCCATCCTCCCACGTTCCGTTGTTCGCAAAGTTCCTTCAGGTACTTGGTAAAGTAGCAACCTAAAACGATTTGAAGCAAAATTTCTTAAAGGCTACGAAAAACTTTGAAATTATTGCCATGCAAATTTTTCTGTTTTACACTTCTGTTTAAAATGTCTAATGTGAAACTTTTGGGGAAATCTCCGAGATTGCACTCTCGTGTATTTTCTAAGCCTAATAGTTTATTTCCCCCCAAAGTTGTGCTCAAAATTCACTACAAAAATGTAGCATAATATTGGGGTTGGCGTAAACGATTATGAGGACAAGTGCTCATTATGCAACCCTTTTTTTTATACCTTGAACTTGGCCAAAAACTTCATACTCCACGGAAACGTTTGACGAAGAGCTCGCTTGCCCGATCGCGGCCAGATTAAAATCCATTGAGTCACCCTCCTACACTCTTCAAATATGAACGCAAAGTCCTGTTCTTTATTACTACCCCAAAAAATTGGAGATTTGACGATATAAGCTACAAAAACTGATGGTTGAAAAATATTGAAAAATTTACGGAAATTCAACTCCAGATGCTCAATTTTTTATCCACCGCCTTATAACCAACTATAGCCAGAAGATGTGCTTTGGCTCTCCCTGTAGTAATGTGTATTGACTTTTGGCGACCCGCCTGCTCACATTCTTTTTCAATCTCCAAAGACTCTGAAGATGCAAAGAGAAAAAAAGGAAGATATGTTATACGTCCACAAGTCATGAATCTTTACAGAACCGTGTCATGGTATAGGTACGACTGTAGCCACACGCCTTTTTCCACCGATTTTCGCTCCTGAGCACATGTATCTCTTCAGTACAGAATGGAGGGCGGTTCTTCATCGTTTCTCCCCGGAAGTTGCGTGGTAATAACATTCGCTCCATCAACCCTATACGAATGATAAGCCCTTTATACCCGACTTTTTCAGCCTCTTCAGCTAAATGTGTCTTCCCCTGCATTTTATCAACACTTGCGAATACATATTCACATGGATGTACACAAGGACAAAAAAATTTTGTTTTCCTTTTGACTTGTTACTTTTTTTTTATTGTAACAGTTGGAAAGGAGGCGTGTGTGTGTCTCCCATTTCGTTTTTGCACTCGGAGGTGTGTACTATGTAATTCGGGGTGAATGTTATACCCGGAATATGCTTCACCCGTCTTGGTGACACCTAATTCAAGGAACATTTTCTTGTTAGTCCCGACAAAATCCAATCGATTTCAACTTTTGGATCATCTCCAACCCTAACGCAGGATAATGATTGCCGGTTTTTCGGAGTTTAACTAAATCCCATAAAATTTTACAACTTCGGGTAATTTATCCGGAGCGAATTTTTCTGTCAGGATGTTTCTGTGCCTCACCATTTTTGAAAAATTAGATTTTTACCATCATTTTCCGGATTCACGGTAAAATGTATGGAGATTTCCATACGCAGATTTCCTTTCACAGATTTCCATCAGGTTTATGTAGATCCTGGGGGAGGGAAAAGGTAAGGAAAACCCGGGGATTGATATAAAAATGCTACATACGCACAACTGCTATAACTGTCTGTCGTAAACAGGAGGGAAGCTATTAAGAAGAGCAAGACTTATCGGCATTTTTCAGCCCACTATAAGTATTTAGTTTATTTTGGGATCTGGGTAAGCTTTCTCTCTCTCTATTTCTCTCTCTCGCTGTCTCTCTTTGTGTGTCTCTCTCTCTCTACATACTCCTCCCTATTAAGAGAGTTATGACTCCTGAAAGGGTAAAAGAATTTGTTGTAGCACTAAACACTTTGTATTCTCCGGAGGTATCTTACGTGAGCCAAATGCGGGCGAAGTATACGAAGTATATGCAGGTACATACAATATGTGCACACATCCTATGATTTTGCACTTGTCTCCGTGTAATTAATTTACAACAACCGTGATATTATCCGATTTTTTTTTATTATTAATCTAAGAGTGTATATGATTGCCCCGGGAAGCCCGGAAGGAGTATAATAATTGGGGAAACCCCATTTATTTGGAGCTCGTAAAGGGGAAAGGACACGCAACCAAGGCATTCGGGTATCTATGGTAATTCTCTTTGCACTTGACTTTTCTGGAACTTGCTCCTGAATTTTAATTACGGTTGGGAAATGTTCCACACATGCAAATTGGACGTATTTCACCTAGTAAGACGCCGGATATGATGTGTGTATTACATCGATTGTGGGGAAGGGCAAGCTATTTAGAGAAAGTAATTAGGTATGTGCATACACAAATGGATTTAGGTAAGTACATGTGCTTCAAGAGAAATTTCAAACTTGGCCTCGTCAAAGAAAGTAGTACTTAACCCTGCATTAAGGAAATGCAAAAGTGGGCGAGGAATGCAGGAAATTTCCAAAGGTTGTTTTTTTTTTGGTCGGACATTTAGCCCTGAAACATGATTAGGTTTCTCATTCCTCATTGTTTCCCCGTATAGCTCATCCTTTTTTTCATTTAACTAGATATACGAGCCCCAGGAAGTAACTCTTTCTGGGTGGTCCAACCTTTAATTGGGTTAGTAGGAGTTAGCTTTTAGCTATCTGCAATTGGTTTTTGTATGATTGAACTACAATTATACACATTTTTCTGTTTGATTTCCATTGTTTTTTTCTATATAGAAACCTTATACACGTACGATCGAGCAATCGGAAAGAATATAACCATTTATTTCTTGGAATTAGCCCTTCATTGAAAATGAAACCCTTAATTGAAATAATTATTATGCACCTTGGAATACCCAGATACGGGAAGAAACGTTAAAGATGAAGAACTTTCACTAGAAAGGTCCCAAATTAGTATCAGCTACAGCATTAGGCCGTAGCTTTCTCCGGAATAGTGACACAAGAGAAAGTGTAATAAAAAGTGAAAGTTTATTTAATTACTGCGACTTTGTCATGATTTCGTATCTATTTTACATACTTTACAAAATCATACTCATTTTAATTACACTAAAACATGATCAAATTATTAAAGCAAAGATTTTGGTGACCCCGCCGGTGTGCTATAGTATATTTATATACAATTCTAAGGGGAAGATGCAAGTCTAAAGGAATAATGCAAAATATTCACAGCTTGAATTTTTTACCTGCCAATATTGACAATTTCTCTTTAGTTTATCATTTATCACTTATCAGTATCGAGTTCTATTAAGGTCGTGGCTATTAAGAATGGCTACATCCACTTTATACAAGTGCACAAATGGGGAAGGAAAATTTTAAAAACATCTTTTACCCATTGCCTTATAATGATTAGACCCTATTTAAGCACCATAAAATATTTGTGTTATATTCTAATCAATTATACATTTTCTACATGGTAATGAGTACATAAAATATTTGGCATATAAAGTAGTATAACATTATTATCAAATTCTAATTTCTGGAAATGCATTTGAGTATTACTACATAGTATCATATTTTGTAACGAGATACACACAATATGCTTACATGCCCCATAACGTATACATACATATACGTATACATACAACGGCTTTCACCGGCTGTTTCCCAAAACCTTTCACCTGTTGCCTATATGTAAAAATACGCTGTCCATACAAAGGTTTCTCAGCCATCCATTAATTACATGCATATATATGTAGCATTTTTTAATTACATATAACATATGTACATTCTTAATTATTATATATACCTATGTATTTATAAGGGAAATTGCGAATTTGAACATTTGGCAGTTTAAACACAATCTAAACTATTAAAATCAATTATTAAAATAATTTTACATAAGGGATTTTTTTGAGGAGTCAAAATACTTCTAAAAATTTTTAAATGTCAAGGGTCATAGGCTGGCTATTTTAGGTTCCTAATCATCCTTTGTCATCCAGTGTATGCCTATGTACCTATATATTACTTCAAAGTTTGGCTTCAACTGCAGCCGCACAGCTTACCGTGTGTGATCATTATTTTACCATGAAGCTATAGGCATGCCCTAATTTTAAACAGGGAAGGAAAATGAATTTAAAAACATTATTTACGTACGCGTTTGTTAATCTCGTCATAGGTATACATATTTATAAAAGCATGAACAAGCTCAATTGACGGTGAACTTCAAAGAAAAGGGACATATAAAAAACACTGGGAAATATGAGACAAAAAATATCTTAGCCATAATTATACGGTGAATCCTTCATTAATTGCTTATATACCGACTGTGGGTGGTCTGGAAATAATAATTAGGAAGTGACTGATTATTGCATTATACCGGACTACCGACACAAATGATTATTTGCTCAAATTTTGGTTGAGCACTGTTGTAAAAGGACGTCATGATTGTGTTACTGGAGGACTTTTTTTAAGTCTTTAAATTTGACAATGAAACAACTATATAGATATAATAAAAATATATGTACAAGCATGACTCATACAGAGCTCGGATGACCCCTAAATTATTTGTGGATATACATACGTACGTACACATGAACAATTATAGCGTATCAGAACTGACGGCAAAGGCTTTGGATCTGCTGGGTCAGGACAAGGCTTATACAGTGTCTAACTACGCTAAATATGTCAATATGTTTAAAAAAAACAAGAATAGAAAATGTAAGTCATTAAATTACAGAGCTAGTCACATCCGGTGCTTTGTCTGTGTATTTGGGTGCCTGCGATGTGTCAGAGTTGGAGGGCGAGTAGGAAAAAAATCCCACACAAAAGCATTACACACTCTGATGAATAATGCTATTTCCCCTTAAATTGGACGTCCCTCGAATCGACTCTGGAGATTCGATCTCATCGCCTTTTTGTAGAGGTTTGAGTTCGTAACTTTCACTTTGTACACTGCCCAGGACACCTCTTCCTGGCTTATGAGATGATTGCTTGATTATCAAGGGCGTGGAATTGGCAAGGGACAAGATGACATGACCCTCATCTGCGCTGTCATCCTCCTCCGCCGAAGAACTGTCAATGTTCCTGAGATTCAAGGTGGTCGTCTCTTGAGAGAGCATTTTCCCAGTTCCTTCCAGGTCCTTCTCGGCCTCGGGGTAATGGGAGACCTCCTGAGACTTCAGTTGGTTGGACTGATTCTTCTCCACTGATCCTTTCTCCACTTTCTTTTTCCGGAAATGACAATTCATTTTCTGGGAAATTCAGCATGTGAGTTAAAAATATGGTACATACTTTCCTGTACGAAATACTACTTAAATATATTGTGAATATATTTGTAATTGTGGCACGACTATTAAATGCATACAGAATGGGCTTTTAAAGACATTCTAAAGGGCTTACCTGGGTTGTACAGAGGAATCGGAACAACCAAGGTTCGGGGAAAGGTATGTTATAAATGGGATTCTGGAGAAGGGAAACATAACGGATGGGCCAATCTGAGGCCCCATTGGCCATTAATTCTCCGTCAATGGTCACTCCGCGGACGACGACGGTGGAAATGCATCCAAGAAGGGTTGAGCCAAGGCCGCCGATAATCGCCGTGGCCCAGTCGCTCCAATTCGGTGTTCCTAAACCCAACAATACGTTATATATAGGTATATGTATTATACATAATTATATATATACATAACAAACATAATTAATAATTATGTAATTCGCACAAGTAAGAAATAAAATGGTTTGGAGAGTCTTTTGAGTCCAGCAGCCGAGCCTTAAAATGGTATTAGTTTCCTCTCAAAATTACGCACGTACTAATATTAAAAGAATCTGTCTCAGGCGAATTACTGACAAAATGCTTTGACATCTACTAAATGCCTGTGTATGTATTAGATTGTTAATCGGGGTGCATTACGAAGAAAAATCTGCTGCTTGGTCGATGATAAATTTTGCTTACAAATTTGTACAATCTTTATTGACGTTGGCTTTTCGCCTTTTGGCTCGATTCGTCGTTGTTAAGTATGTACATGTTCCCAGCTCACGTATAACTATCAACTATATGCATGGTAAAGGATGCTTTTGTATTGTTGTCTCAATACTAGTATTGAGAGAAATGAGTCAATGATAGTATTACTAGTATGTACATATTTTCGATAACTAAGGGAGCTTTATTCCAAAGAATTTGATATAGTCCATATAATTTCGGGCTTTATAGTGTGTCAACACTGTTTGAGTGGAATGTGTATGGAGGAGTGTAGGTAAAAAATGTATGTAAGAATATGTATATTTATATGTACTTGAATAAAGAAAAAACTCTTCTCCGATATACACACATTTGTTTACAGCGTTTATATTTCGAAATATTCTACGCACATCCGTACAAACAAATACTGGTTCTCCTTGCAATTATGTAATGCTCTGACAATGGTTTTTACCCCCTAGTAAAATGTAGAATCTCAAAAACCATGTTGCCGTCAATGTCTACAAATTCAGGGAAACAAAAAAAATCAGTTAACAATCAGGGAAATGTATATACACACATTTTTGCGTTTATAAGTGAGACTTGATTTTTTAAAAGCAGGAACCTACACATATTTGTTCACATTCAAGTACATAATAATAGTTGTCCATAGCCCAAAACATTTAAATGGAGCAAACCGTCAATGAGCCAGTTTGCACTGAGAACCCACACGGATTTTAACCTCCCACACCGGGAAGTCCAGCGTGGGTATTGAATATTGATCTATAATAAAGCGACGCTTGATATTTTTGTACATTTTTTGCGCCGATTAATGGAAACCAAACAAATATTGCATGTATTGCTTTGCCCCATACTGAAAGAAAGTAAGAACTGGGTGAACGGAAGGACGTGGGATATAGCTATTTACAGAGGATGGTCCGTAAATAGTAAATGTACATATACATATATGTAAATAAATACATATACATAGCGTACCTAGTTTAGTTGTTATCGTGTTCAAACTGTGATGCTAACCCATTTTCTAAACGAGCCTTGGGTAAACTTACAAGTTTTATTAAAACTTGTAAGATCTAATAAATAATGTTTTTTTCACAATTTTATGCAACTCTGATACTCACAGGTAGTTGAAGTTGCACATTTCCCTTGATTTTTTACGACCTGTGATTATTACCAACTCGCAGTTACGATAACCCACTTGTTGTGTATACATGATAAAAAATCATATTTGGCCAGTTTTTTTGTGGGGACGGAAACTTTATCTGTCCTCTCGATAAGACTGGTTAAACACATTAGTCCGAGCATTGAATGAGAAATGAGGCACATACACATGTACGTCAAAAGGCAAGGGCAGCAAGAATTGTTCCTTTTTCCGTATTTCTACGAAAAAAAATCCCGATAAGTGTTGATGTAAATGTAATGAATAAGTTCCTCCTATCTACTTATGTATGAATGGCTAATCGTGATTGAGTTGAGGAAATCTGGTTTAACTTCGTATGAAAGAGCTGTGTAGTACAAGAACATTTTGAGGAGTGATTTACATGGCAAATGTATACTTAAGTGCAAGTGATAAGTGATGGGCAATTATCGATATAGAAACATGTAATAATGGTTTACACATTAGAAGGTCAAGGACTGACCTACAAAGTACATGTCTTGATTCTTATTGTAATCACGTTAGATGAGGCCAGGTACAATTCTTATAAGTCTCAGCATATTTTTTGAACTTAAAAAAATGATGATTTTATTGTTGCATATTCTAAAATGTTTTCAATTAAAATTAAATGTGTATCCTTATCTTTTGGTTAGCTCGTGCGACGTGAAAGAACAGATTAATATTAATTGCCCATTTTACATTTCCTGTTTCCACTGATTTCAGAATGAATTGCAGACCATTCATTCCAAAATGCAATCATGATTCAGGGGAAATTTGGATGAAGAATTTTTGCTTTCCATAGAGAGCATGATCAATGAACCTAAAATTTAGGTTATTTATATGCCATTTATCCAACACTATACCAATGTATATTTAAATGTGTAAAAAAGCCACTCACCCAAAAACTCATCATACATCATCCAAAGACCTCTCCAAGCAAAGACGCAGCTCACGAGTCCGGCGAAGGAGACCAAATCAGCCACCAAAAGTCGGAGAAGGCCATTCAGCTTCTCCAGCGTTTTATTGATGTACGATTGGGAAAAGAGCAGAATTAGCACGACGAGATAGCCCAAACCCTGAGATTACCAAATTGTATTCAAAAGTATGTATAAATAAATGAAAAAATTATTAAAAAATATTAAAAAATAAAGTTTACAATATTATTGATAAAAGAAGGGGTCACAACCCCCAGTGAGGAAAGTCGATGCAATGGACATTGCTTACTACTACACATCATCATTATTACACACATTATATATGCATAATGACGTGCAGTTTCGTAGAGGATTTTAATCCCAGCAAATAAAAGCCATGATTAAAATCAAGTCCGTAATTCACGACAGGGGAGTGAAAACAAAGTGATAAAGGGCTGAACTCATCATCATCCGCATCCTCCATATTTACATAAGGGATTTGAGTCAATTAAAAGGGTTGACATTCCACCAAGCAAGCCCCGTAATTTATGAGCATACACAAACGCATTATGCTAATTACTATTACCACTCAGGCCCTCTCCAGTGAAAGAAGGGGGAGAAAAACCATATTCAAAAGACCAACAATAAGCTGTCAGGCCCAGTCAGGCCGTCAGCTTTTTGATGGAGGCTAATTATAATTACGCATACATACATATGTATACGTGCGTATGCATGTCTATAATTCTAATAGGAAAGGATTAAAATGTACGTAATTATACATAAACCTACCAAAGAGACACTGGCGGAGAATATGGCGTCTTCGGGATACAAATAAATATCTGTCAGCTCCCACATCCCCCTCCAGCAGAGGACGACCAGGGATGCCGCGAAGATGACGGACACCGTGCAGTCGATGAAGTACGAGCATTTCGATTTTGGCTGCATTCAAATTAAAACCCAGA
>JAQGBT010005425.1:0-14348 GCA_034698585.1 Disparrhopalites patrizii
ACCCTTCCGACAGACATAAAATTTGAATATATATATATATATATATATATATATAAAGGCACAATACTAAAGAAATAACAGAAGAGACAGATGAAGAAATAAAGAGAAATATGAATTTCCGGAAGGAGGCGATGAAATTAAGATGATTTATACAAGAAAATACAGAGCTACGGGAAGATGAGGAAGGAATGCAAAACGACTAGTCAAAGAAATTATATGATCAAAGTGCTAAATGTATATTTCTCGAAAAAATGTAAATTGAACATAAACATAATGTGTAACAATGAAAAGATGGAAAAACCTGTACAAAAATAACTAATAACAAACAAAACTGAACAAATGGAACAAATTAGACTGTTGTAAGGGCTAAGGCCAGGAATCGGCCGTATAAATAAAACCTAATAATAATAATAGATATTTCAAGGCTTCCCAATTTGCCAATGATAATTCAAATAATAATTTGAATATATTTTGGATAATCCAGTGCAACAACAACCTATCAACCTATGTCATGCAAAGTATATCTAAGCAATTATGAGGAGGAAGGCATCGAACTAGGATTATTGGCTTTCTAAACCAAATGCAATTTCCATGGTAGTGTATTGTTTATCTTTATTAAATTCGTCACTTATAGCGGAGGGATTTGATTAATTCTCAAGTGGATTTGCCATTCAGGGATTGACAGTCACCAGTGTAAACCAATTTTTGGATTGGAAAGCTGAAATTAGGCACATATGTTTCCATTGGTTTGCATCAGATGCATTTTAAAATAAACACGTACATTTTTTTCTGCCTTTGAAAATTGCAAGCGTGTTTTCTATGAATTTGTGAAGTATCGTTTTCAATTTACTTCAATTGATTTAGCAATAGGATTACTTTGGGGCGAACCCATTTCATCCATCCACATCAAGTGCAAAGCGTTGTGTATACACAACGCTTTATGTAAAATATATTTTATATAAAGTTAAAGTTATAAAGTATCGTTTAAAGCGCGCTTGCTCCATTTTGTACGGTTGCGGGAATATAAAGCCTTTGTCCCTAAAGACAGAAATAAAAAAGTAATTGCGTCGGAAATTTGAATTTACACAGGAAATACAATTTCTCACGGAGAGATGGCGCCCTCAGCACATTTGACATCCACGCGGCAGCTTTATCATTACTATAACTGGCAAACGCACTGGTATAGTTGCATAGAGGCATTTATAATAGGCATACATATATTTCTCCTAATAATTTTTAAACCACGCTTCTGTTGCTTGTAATGTTCCCAGTTAGCACATTTGCAATATTGAAGTATATATAGGTATCCAAGGCAGGTATATATATGAGCAAGGTATACATGAGTTCCGAATCGGTATTGGAATTCAAATCGGAATTATATTCATATTTTTCAGCATTTTAATTGGAATTAGTATCCATATTTTTGTCAGAAAAATATTTTAATTCGAATTTATAATTACAAATACATTCGAAATTCAAATTAGTACGCAGAAATTGACATTCGGATTCCGATACTTTATTGATATTCGAAAATTCCTTCATTATGGCCCTAATTCCCACCTTCGGGCAAGTTTTAAAAAAAAATCAAGGTGTTATAACAATAATTTTTTCAATTGGCAGTAATATCACTATTTTGTCCGTAAAAGCATCCAATTTGTGCCAAATCAGAGTTGTGGAGTCAACTTATAATTTTGTGTATTGATTTTGCGTTTATTTTAAGCTATAAATTATGCCAGATTGCATTACAAATAAATTTTTGAAGATATTCGAACGGTATTTGAATACGTAATCATGCGCCTGAGTATTTGAATAAAATTGTATTGGAATTAGAATTCATATTTTAGATATCTGAAATTTAAATTTGTATTCATAATTAGGAAAACTTCGTATTTTAATTCGAATTTTATTCCATATTTTTTTGGATTCCATTCCTTGATTTTCTGTTCTAAATAATAAAATATACAACTATTTACATTACTAAAGACACTTGGTTTTTATCCGAAGTCTTACAACCCGAAATTAAAACTGCAAGTCTCGGTGCAGTGCAAATACGCAGGCCTTGCACTTTGTTCATACAAAAGTGGAATTCAAATGCAATTTAATTACATGAGCCCATTTCCAATAGGGAATGGTGCTAATAAGACATATTTACGTATATACTTATATATGTACATATATAGTAATATATACAAGGTATTTTACCACCACATTGGCCGGTGTCATTCAATCCATTTTAGACAAGAGAATCATGAGCATAGGATATAGAAATGTAAATTTACTCAACATATGGAGGCTGCCGAAGCTCCTTAATACCCTAATGTTGTGTGGAGGGCTACCTATAATAATGGGTCTGTGGTCCCTTCGGCAGGTTGAGGTTCAAGAGAGACCCTTCATTCATATAGACAAAAGACCCTTCATATACATATAGGTATATACGTACGGACATTTAACCTTACATCTTTTTCCTCCAAGGCCTAGCATATGTGTGGCTGTACTTTATTGTAGAAGGCATATGTACAGAAACTTGTATAGCCATAAATGAAAAAAGGGAGATTGGAGTGTCCATATGTCAGTGTAAATGCGTGTGTGTATATGTATGTACTTATGTACATACAACAGTGTGTTGATTCAGAGGAGTGTGCATTGAAAATACAGATCCATATGCAGGTCAAGTTTAAATAAAAAGAGGGAGAGAGAGACAAGAATAAAAAAGATGATGAGGATGGGCAAGGGGCAAAGCGAGAAGTCAATACAGATGGAAAAAGCAGAATACTTTTAAATGATAATAAATGACATACCGATGATGAAATGCAAAATATGAACTATCTCCATGCTGCCTTTAATGCCTCAAATGATCAAATCCATAATTCAGCAATTGTCAGTTGAACACTTTGCTAGGTTAAAAAATCCATAGGCGAATATTCTGGAATATTCCTCCGGGATTTGTTATGCTAAAGGAGTTGTCCATCGTGCATTTCTGGAGCTTCCAGATGCATCTTCCATGCAGATGGATTTATCCTTCGGCGTTTACATTTCTATACGTCATTGTCATTGTCAAGGCTCAACGTCTTATTATATTTTGTGTAGTTTCCGCAGACGTTGATAACCTTGACCGACGTTTACCAAGCAAGATCTTGTAGGAGTGAATGTATGTATTTTAATAATTGGGGCTTTTCCCCTTCTGCCTCGTTTTCCACCTCCGATATGTACCGATTAACACACGCTTTTATTGGAACTAATTCTGAAACTTTTTCCAAAATTTCTTGCGCTTCGTTAAATTTGATGTACAGTCGACTCTCTCTATAAGAGCACCCTATCTGCACCAGAAAAAGTGCTCTTATACCGAACTACTGGTATAGAGAATTAGTTAAAAAAAATATTAATATTAATTAATTAAGATTATTTTCAGGCTTAACTTTGATAATTTTCGGAATTCTAACAATATTTACACAATTGGGCGTAAATATTCACAATTTAGTGAGATAAGAAATAAATTGTGCTGGTATAGAGTTCCGGTGCTGTTATTGAGAAAACGTTAATGTTGAAGGGAAACCTGACTTGGACGCTAATGCTCTTATAGGAAGAAAGTGCTGTTATAGTGAGAGGAATGTGACCGAGGGATGAAAATGCCCTGCTGCTATAGAGTAACTCCTGCTATAGGGAGTGCTCTTATAGAGAACGCGCTTTGCATGGTAAAGCTGTAGGGGGGATTCAGCACTGCTGTTATAGAGTTAGTGCTCTTATAGGGAGGGCCGGTATAGGGAGAGTCCACTGTACTGTTATGACGTGCACATGGAAAAGGAAACCCGTAACAGGCTGTGTGGGGATGATCAGATTTGTACTTCACCCTCGGTATGTATATCTATATACACCTTGAACGTATGCATGTATGTATATTAGGTATATGTAACTATACGATATAAAATGCGGACCCATGGTGCAAGGAAAGAATTAAAAGGGAAGGATGAGGGGAAGGGAATCACGGTGCGGTATGAATAGGTTTTTTAAATGTCCATATGGGAAAAGGGATTGGCCAGCCTCACGTTTGATGATGATTCCTATGATGAGTTGAGGGATCTTATTCATCCACCAGCATCACACTTTCCCCTCACTTGGCCATCTGGCCCCGTCCCTGCATGTATATTGAGAGTGCTAAATAGAAAAATATTACCGCCTCGGCACAATCTGTCAAAATATCCACTTTTTCAACAATCTCGGCACTTGATTCCTCCCCGGCTCGTTTTTCTCCTCTTTTAGACACTCCACACAAATATACACATGCCGTTGTAAATACTAAACAGGTTGGCATTTATTTCTCCCCTTTGTCTCGCTCTCTCTAGCTCTCTCTCTCCTTACTCGTTCTATCTCGATTTGCCCTTCTCTCTCTTTTCCCTCCCCTCTAGTCTCTGTGCTTTTTTCTCGCTAATTTCTCTTATTTTCTCCTCTTTCTCTTCCCTCATCTCCTCGCACAATCGTCTCTCTCTCTCTACCACGGTTTAGCAAAAAGCAACTACAGTGGAATCTCTTTATAACAAGTTTCTTCATAACAACTTTTCTATATAACAACATTATTTTTTCCGCCTTTCGTACATATAAGCTACTTGTTTTATGTTCAACACCTTTTCTCTGTAACAATATTTTTCGTCCTTCCCTTCAGAGTTGTTATATAGAGACTCCACTGTACCTGTAACTGTTATAGAGAATAACCGGTATAAGTAATAATACAAGATTGTTACTGAGAAAGACATTTAATGGCGGGGGATTCAAAATTAAAGAAAAAGCGGTATTCAGTGGAGTCTCTACATAACAACTCTGAAAGGAAGGGCGAAAAATATTGTTATATACAGGGAAATGTTGTTATTTGGAACACTAAAAACGCAGCTTACAGGTACGAAGAGCTGGAAAAATAATGTTGTTACATAAAAGTGTTGTTATAAAGTGACTTGTTATGGAGAGACTCCACTGTACTGCGAGAAATATGCGAAGGGCTGGCCTAAAACCGTTATGGAGAAAGAAGTACAGTCGAGTCTCTCTATAACAGGATCCAAGGGAACCCAAAATGCAGTTATAAAAGGAATGCTGTTACAGAGAGCACAGTTACAGTGGACTGTCGCTATAACAACCCTGAAGGGAAGGGCAAAAATGGTTGTTATATGGAACCTGAAATATGTACTCTACATACACGAAGGGCTGAAAAATACAATTAGTTATAGAGAAAAAGTTGTTAAATATAGAGTTGTTATAGAGAGCGTCCACATTATGTATTCTATGTACAAGGTGCTGAGAATTTCATGACGTTGTGGAGAAGATGCTGTTATAATGGATGCTGCTATCGAGAGACTCCACTGTATGCGAAGGCGTCGCCTAAAACCGTTATAGGGAGAGAGGCTGATTGGTGGGGGATTCAAAACTTTCCCGTTATTTGAGAAGAAACTTTGAGAGAGAAAAATGTTATACAGAGTGTATTTATTCTAGCAAATTCCTCCGGGTTTGTGAACGCCGTTATACAGTCGAATCTCTCTATAACAGTCCCCTGTGTAACAGTACTCACGTTATAACAGCAGCAAAAAATGCTTCCCTCAAAAACTTTCTCCAATTGTTAACATAGAAATGTCTGTTATCTATAACAGTTTTTCGCTGTAACAAGCAACATTTGATGCTTTATAGGGTGTTGTTATAGCGAGAGTCGACTGTAGTGTGTTAACCGTTATAGGTGGCTCCGTTATAGAGAGAGTCCACTACGTCAGTACACTTTCTGTCTGCCTTCCGGATTTGTCTCCCAGAATTTTCCTCTCGGTTCTCTCTCCCGTCACATTTTCGCTCTTCCTCCAACTCCCGCTTTGCTCTTCTCTCATTAGGCCGCATCTGTGCGGGGAAAAAAGGAATTATAAGTATATTAAAACCCATTCTGTGATTCTCCTGGTTGAGCAAAGAGGAAAAAAAAACTTTTTTGGACCAAGTCATATGTTCCACACTTGTCATCACATTACTCCCATTTTTTTTTAGTTATTGCCCGCGTCCGGACGGCCACATCTCCACCAGCATTATGGTGCGATTCACCATAAGACCAACATACACGCTCGGATGCGCAATCCGAATAATGAAGGTGATTTTCCCCCCGTTTTTTTTTTCTCCTCCTTTCCCCGAGATGGGCACATATGCATTGTAATGGATGTCCGACCGAGCGACTCTTTCTCTCCCTCATTAAATGGATATCCTTCTCCCTCGGAAAACAGAACGGGAGCATCTCGGAGGAGTGGGAAGATGTAGCACTTTGTACGGACAAACGAATGTACCAATAAAGTAATATGAGATAAAAGGGAACCATTATTTTTATGAATGAAATTACAATTCCCCCTCCCAGTGACTGTCTCTCTTTTTTCCCTCGGAAAAACCTCTCAAGAATATGTGTGAGTGGAGGAGGCCATCATAATAATCATAAGAGGGTGCGGAGGAAGCATTTTAGAAATGATTAGAATAGCAGCGGCAGAGATTGACAAGTGGCAAACGGAGATTTGTCGGGACAAAGAGAATCCATTCAAAAATATTATTTCCAATCTCACAAGGAGCTCTATATTGTGCATGGGGGCGTACATGTGTATGGGAGCAAGCATTAAAAGGGTGTAGGAATAGATGCATTCAAGATTGTCCAGTATAAAAAAAAATGGGGTGATATGCATTCCATGGTTATGATTCAGTTATTTGGGGAGCAGCAGAGAAAGACGGAGAATGTGCGGGAGGGAGACAAAGGGAGAAATATTGGAGGGAGAGAGAAAGAGAGAGAGAGAGAGAGAGAAAGGGAGAGAAAGGGAGGGTGTAATAGAGAGGAGCGGGAGTGGATTTGGAATAGTAATAATAATAGGCATCACAGAGGCTCGCACGTGACACAGAAGCTATTAGTAATATTAGAAATGAGATTGAGTTGTGAAGGAGGAGGCTCGTATGGTGGAATGTCGACTTATATCTTCGAGGCCGTGCAGGGTGCCCCATGAAATCTGTCAGCTCCTTGTAATACTAACGGTAAAATGTTTTCGCCACAATCAAGCAATATCATTCATTTACAGTGAAATCTCTCTATAACAACTCTGAAGGGAAGAGGAAAAAATGTTGTTACTGGGAAATGTTGTTATATAGAACATAAAATACGTACTTTACATGCACGAAGGGCGGAAAAAATAATGTTGTTATATACAAATATTGTAATAAAGAGACTTGCTATGGAGAGACCCCAATGTACTACTGTGGAGACGAAGAAGTTATTGGTAGCAATCGGAGAGAGTTTTTGAGAGGAGCATTTTCTGGTACCGTTCGCAAGAGCCGTTACAAAGAGATTCGGTATAAGGAGAGTCGATGGTAGTGGCTTTCCAAGCGCCGATGTATTAGCTAGGCATTTATTTGTATATTTGATTGTAAAGATTGCGCATTTGTCTGCAAGTTTGGTTTGGGATTTGTCCATAATTGAATTTGTTGGTGCTTTTGGTTACAATTTTTCCTGCAAATGTATGGCTAAATCGGGTTGCACTGTCCCTAAATGTTTATGCAAATTTGTTGTTTTGACGCAAATTAGTCCTTAGTTGCACTTGGTTGCAAATGTGTTCTTTTGGTGCAAAATTTGTTGCAACTAAATTTGCTTGCAACTTCCCAAAATTTAGTAAAATTCGTACTTTTTGCGTGCAAAGTTTCTAGAGGTTTCAAATTTGCTTTGTTTAGTCCAAATTTTCCTTAAATTTGGTTGCAACATTCCTTAATTTACTTGCAAAGTCCTTAAATTTAGTGAAAATTTGTACTTTTTGAATGCAAATTTGTTCCTAAAGGTTTCAGATTTGTTTTGTTTAGTGCAAACGGGTCCTTACATGTGGTTGCAGCGTTCCTAAATTTGGTCGCAACGTTTCAAAATTTGGTTGCTACGTTCCTAAAATTGGTTGCAAAGTCTCTAAATTTGGTGAAAATTTGTCCTTAAATTTGTATGCAAATGTTTTTCTAAAGGTTTCAAATTTGTTGGTTTTAGTGCTTATTGTTCTTAAATTTGGAATTCAATTCATTAAATTTGGTTTCAGAAACGTCCCTAAATATGATTGCAAAGGATATTTTGTATGGCTCGTCAATTTGGTTGTGACTGTAACGGTGATTGCAAATTTTCGAGTAAATTTGTCAGCATGTCAGTAAATGTTATATAATTTCAGCCAAATTAATTTTTATGTTTAAATTAATTAAATTTTAGAGTCACTCCAAATCTTTTGCATTGCTCTTTATAATAAAAAACTCTCGCATCTTAAGCACGTACAGAGAGAGTCGACTGTACTTCAAAACATTTCCGTTCAAACGCAGTGCTGTTCAATACATTTCAAACTTCTATAGCAATTCCTCTTGACAAATTTCGCTTTGGACCGTGGAGACCAAATTTATGTGGCACCCTGCACATGCAAAGGACATTCTCCCATGTAGCTGTGCCACCATGCGCTAGACCTACTTCCAGGGAATTCCTGGGCTCTTGTTCCTGCCTCTTTTCCCAAGGTCTATATGAATGGTAGAAATAGGAGCTTCTCTATAGCTTCCGAAGCACCTCTCCTTAAATTCCTGGCTCCTATCTCCTCCTTGGACCCCCAATAACTCTCCGTGACTGAGGCGAAAGGAGAGCGTCCTGGAGCTCGCCCGGGAGAAATTTCCCCTTTAGATACGCCAGTGCATTTCTTATACAGCCTAGGCGGTATATCTGCTAGATAGGTATACGTGCCAGTGAAAGTGAATGGGATGTCAGGGAAAACAAAACGGATTTTATCGTGGTAACGCGCTCTCATGATTTATGTGGCCAAATCTTTTCAACTTTTCCCGGAGCTGGTTTGCTATTAAGATAATAGATTAATAGGACGAGGGAGGAAGGACGTCCGTATACAACAATGTATAACAATGTATCCCCATATCTTCTCCCTTCTAAGTGGATATGATGGTGGTTGGGATTTTTTTTTTCTCCGTATATAACATCACATATATTTCATCTGTTTCCTTAATTAAGAATAATAGAGAGAGCCAGCTCTTCCGACACTCCCGAGCACTCTTTTGTACCTTTCAAAACCAAAATGCATATCAATTCCATTTCATTTCCGATGACGCTCCTTTTCCTTCAACGGAAATAAATAATGTATGGTAAAACCACAGTGTCTCTCTCTAGACATTTGTCTCCCTCCCACCCGCGTCTAACGGGGGGAGTGTAGATGGGAGGGACAGGCGGGGGAATGCAGGGGGAGAGGGATCCTATAGGGAGATAACAAATGAAGAGTCTCCCAAAAACAAAGGGGATGCCCTTCCACTTGAAGGAAACAAAAGTTTTGGATGATATGGGACATTTTGTTCTCGTTTCCCTGGGATTTTGTGGTTTGTATGGCGTTTTTTATGGCACGGGATGGACAGGTCAAGGGAAAGTGTCAGAGGAAGAAAGGCGGAGCGTGAAATGGGAGGAGATAAAAATAATTACTCATTGCCGGAAAGGAAAATGTCTAGTGAAAACGTCTAGACGTTTCTTGATTCAAGTGGCAGGGAAATCGAGAGAAAATGAAGCAATGAGAATATGTATAAGGTAAGAATAGAAATAATAATAATGTAATAATGATATAATAATAATATAATAATAAAATATAGTAATACATATTTATCATAATTACAATAAAAGAATAAGAACATAGCAGTGCAAGAAGGGCAAAGAGTATTAAATAAAAACGCATTGAAGAGCTACATATGAGAAATAATAATGATGTCTAGAAAAATACCGTCAGAGAAAAGAGAAATTGTAGATTGCAGGTAAACGCAAATCGTGGAAAAGAGAAAAGTGTCAACAGAAATAAAGGAAAACATGAAAGAAAGAAAACAAACGGGATAAAAAAGAAACAATAGATATAAAAAAAGGAAAACAATAGATATAAAAAAAGGAAAACAAAAAAAGGATAAAGAGAGAAAATAATGGGGAAAAAACAAAATGGATACACAAAACAATTTAAACAAATCACGAGAGAAGAAAGCAAAAGCTGCAAAGAAGGGAGAAACGGAGATTGGAAACAAAATTGGGGAAAAAACTGGAAAAGAGAAAAATTACGGACACGGCTAAAAACAAGGAATGGCAATCGTGAAAAAACAAAAGTGGAAAGAGAAAGCAATAAAACAAGAAATAAAAAGAGAAAGCAATAAAACAAAAAATAGAAACAGAAAACAAAAAAGAAAAAAAGAAAGCAATAAAACAAAGAATATAACGAGAAAGAAAGAATTCAAAAAATAGAAAGAGAAAGCAAAAAGACAAAAAAGAAAAAGAAAATGCAGTAAAAGAAAAAGAAAAAGAAAAAGAAAATGCAGTAAAAGAAAAAGAAAATCCAGTAAACGAAGAAGAAAAAGAAAAGAGAAAGTGACAGAAAAGAAAGAATATAAAAATGAGAAATAAACACTGAAGAGAAGATAGACAAGAACGGAAACTAAAACAATGAAAGATATTAAAGACAAACAGGGAAGATACTAAAAGCAAAACAGAAAAAAATAATAAGAAGAACGATACTCCGCAAAATAGTAAAATGGAAGAAAAGATACAGTAAAATCCGAGCAGAGAAAAAGAGAAACGAAACTGCAAAAACGCACGAAAATAATAAGTGAAACTTCTCAACTTAAAAGACATTCATTGAATAAGATATTCTCTCTTTTCAAAAACTTGGACTTGAACTGTGTTGAAGCAATCATCTTTATATAATCATATATAGAAAATGAATTTATTCTTATGACCCAAAAGGAGAGAGTTCGCCAGGAAAACGGGGAAATGACCGGGACGATATAGTTTTTAGGGAAATTTGTATTCCATAATGGTTATGCGCATCTATCTCCCACTTCCTCTTTCTCTCTCGCTCTCTTTCTCCCTCTTTCGCTCTTTCTCTCTCGCTCTCTCTCTCGCTCTCTTTCTCTCTCTCTCTCTTTCTTGCTCTCTCTGTCCCTCGCGTACTCTCTCTCTTTCTCTCTGTCTCTCTCTTGCCTATACAAATGACACCCAGAACCGCAAAACGTGCTCCCCATTACGTTATCTCCCTGGAAATGGTAATTAAATGAGAACAGAGCTCATTTACTAAATGTCCCCCTCACGACTCTTTTTATCTGGAATCGTCACGGGACTCGTCCCAAGCCTCATTCAAGGTTCTTTTCACAGATTTCTCACAGGCTAACACACACTCGGGGAAGACTCCCCATAATCGGCCTTCCTCGCTCCCTCTCTCCCGCTAATTATGATGTCCTCCCCATCCCTTTTGTCACTTTCCTCCCTTTTGTTTTTTTCCTACTCCCCCGACCCTTGTATGTAGGCCATAAAACATTTTAATACAATTCCTCCTCCCCTTTTATGTCTCCAAAGAACATGGTTCTTTAAGGAATTAGACACGCGGACAATTTTTTTTTACCTAATAAAAATTAGGGTCCCAGACGAAAAAATGGAATTATTCTGGAGGAAAATGTAACTTTCCTTTGAATGTATACACAAATTGTATAAACAGTGGACTCTCCCTATACCGGCCCACCCTATAAAAGCACTTGCTCTATAACAGCAGGTCTGAATCCTTCCGACAGGTTTACCATGCAAAGTTCGCTCTCTATAAGAGCACGCCCTATAACAGGAGTTACTCTATAAGAGCAGGGTATTTTCTTCCCTCGCTCACATTCCTCTCACTATAACAGCACTTTCTCCCTATAAGAGCATTAGCGCCTAAGTCAGGCATCCCTTCAACATTAAAGTTTTCTCTATAACAGCACTGGAACTCTATATCAGCACAATTTCTTTCTTTCTCGCTGAAATGTAAATATTTACGCCAAATTGTGCAAATATTGTTAGAATTTGGAAAATTATCAACGTTAAGCCTGAAAATGTAATTAATTATTATTATTTTTTTTAGCTAATAGTCTATACCAGCAGTTCGTTATAAGAGCACTTTTTCTGGTGCGGATAGGGTGCTGTTATAGAGGGAGTCAACTGTACATATTTTCTATGGCCGTTCGTGGAGACTGTGATTGAATGAATACAAGAAATGTCCTCACAAAAATCTTATTTCTCCCGGCGAATTGTCCTTTGATGTGAACAAGGCAAAAGAAGGACGGAGTGAATTTTTTTTTAAAGTGTCCTCTTTTCCCTCCGGGTTTTTCCTGCGATTGTGTAAATACAAGGGACATAAAGGGTGGGGATAATATCACGGGGCTACGACTGCTTTATGTAAATACGTATGTATGTATATATGCATATATACATATGTATATATGAATATATGTATGGCGGTGACGTTCCTGGCCGAAAATCAAATCTTGTCAATGAAGGCGAGAAGGCGGGGGAGAATAAGCGAGGGGAAGAATAGGAGATAAAAAAAATTTAAAGTCAGATCAATAAATATTATTTGGGCAAGTTTAGGAGACTTTTTGTCTGCTTTTTTTGGGGGGTTGGAGCGGCAGCCAGATTTTCCTTGACGTGGCATGTATTCATACAGAATGGTAGAGGAGAAAGAGGGTGAGATTTGCAAAGGGAAATAATGGAGCAAATGAGAGGGTGAGAAGGAAGAAAAGAGAGAGAGCGAGAGAGAGAGAGGCGCAGCAAAGAGGAGAGAGATAAAAATAGATGGAAATAAAAGGAGAGAGACAAAGATGACGGCAAATACAAAACGACGATCGCACAGGCACGTGAGACGGGGTGATGTAAACAATAAATAGAGAGAGAGAGAGTAAGAGATAAATACAAAGAGAAAGATAGATAAAATTGAGAAGAAAATAAGAGATAAATACAAAGAGAAAGAGAGATAAAAAGAAAAAAGAAAATGGAATGAAATGAAACAGACAAAAAGAGAGGAAAACAGTCAAGAGAAAGGAAATAAGTAGAGGAAAGACAAGAGAAAGAAGTGAGAAAAGAAAAAGCACGAGAGAAAAAAGGAAACAGCAGGAGAGAAAAAAAGATAAAAGCACGAGAGAAAAAATGAAGAAAGCTTATAGAAAAAATAAGAAAAAAGAAAAGAAGACGCGAGAAAGAAATAAGAAAATAAAAAAAGGAAGAGAAAGGAAATAAGAAAATAAATAATGGAGAGAAAATAAATAAGAGAATAAAAGGAGAGAAGGGAAGTCAGAAGAGAATAAAAGGAGAGAAAGAAAATCAGGAGAGAATAAAAGGAGAGAAAGAAAATCAGAAGAGAATAAAAGGAGAGATAGGAGATGATATTAAGAAAGAAAAGAGAGAGAGAGCAACAAAAAAGGCCGGAATAAAAAGAAATTATTCGGGCTGAGAGACAAGTTGAGGTGAATGCTGATTCCCTTTGATAGGAAATGGTTTAGGTTGCTTAAAGGCAGAGCACTCTTAGAATGTGAAGTGGATCCGTTTGAAGAGAGTGGTTGGCGGTGGTGGTTGGTGGCAAGGCCCGATAAGAAGTTATGCCCCCGCCCGCACTCTTATAGTACTTTGGATGAGAGAAGCAAAAGAGAGAGAGGGGCGAGAATCTTCCCTCAGATTTTCTCTCTCCCTCCCAAATATACTTGTCTTTCTCTCAACCAACACACTTTCTTCGCTCTCAGTTTAACTTCATCGGGAGGGGAAATCGGGTGAGTTGTCGGTCATTTGGAGTATCTCCTTCTCTCTCTCTCTCTCGCGCTCTCTCTCCCTTTCCCTGACTTCCACTGGGTAGGAATATGAAATGGTTATATTATGCACCCCGCGAGTAAAAGACCATCTCTCAACTATGTATTCATCATCTTTATTATGACACGCTTGGCAGAGAAAGAGAGAAGGAGAGAGAGAGCGAGAGAGACAGAGGGAGAGAGAGGGAAGTTTTCCCTTTTTCCACGCTCCTTCCGCAGCGTTCCATCATTTCCGGCTGTCGACTAAACTACATGCCTAATTTGTTATTCATCGATGACTCGATTGCCAGCCCATGATTAAGTTACCACACTACACACAGCCTACCCTTCCACTTCGCTTAATCCCCTCCATTTCTCCCCATTCCCCATCTCTCTCACCCTTTTCCTTTCTTCTTTTCTCTCTCTTTCTCTTTTTTTCTGTATCTTTCCTCTCTTTCTCTCTCTTTCTCTTTTTTTCTGTATCTTTCCTCTCTTTCTCTCTGTTTCTCTTTTTTTCTGTATCTTTCCTCTCTTTCTCTCTCTCTGTTTTTCTTTATTTTTTCGTTCTGTATTTTGTGCTTTGCTCTTTCTCCTGTTTTTTGTCCTTTTCTCTTTCGCCTCTTTTTTGTGCTTTGCTCTTTCGCCTCGTTTTTGTGCTTTGCTCCTTCTCCTCTTTTTTGTGCTTTGCTCTTTCGCCTCGTTTTTGTGCTTTGCTCCTTCTCCTCTTTTTTGTGCTTTGCTCTTTC
>JAQGBT010005426.1:0-14347 GCA_034698585.1 Disparrhopalites patrizii
ACTGTCTATTTCCCTCTTCACCAGTGAGGGGAAACAAATCTGGTGAAATAGGTGACATAGGTGAAATAGGTAAATCTGGTGACCTCCCAACCTCCCTTATCTCTTCCTGGTATTCTTTGCGGACTCCAACTGGGGCACCTGAATGCATAAATAGGAAAAGATTTCCATTATCCTAGAAGGTTATGGTTAAGGATCGACCTTCCTTACCTTTTGGGTGAGAACGAGGTGACATCCTCATTTGTCTAAATTGGTGAACTATTTTCCATATAGTTCACCTAAGGCAAATGAGATATATTAAAACAAAAGGTGCAACCAGAGCTCAGGAAACTGGGTGGCTGGTGGGGACTCGCGAAATAAACCTATCGCACACTGGCTTGCTCGCTTCAGGGTCATTACGACTCTGAACCCCATAAAGCACAAACAAACAGGGGAAAAAAAGTTCCAACCAGCGAGATTGACAAATTGTACACCCGTTAGCATCATGTGAACAGAAAAACCTATGCAACATTAAAACTACTTTCAATTAAATCTGACGACTAAAAATAAAAACATGTCTCACAAGCATAGTTGGAAAGCACATCTTCAAAAGAGTAATCAGAAGGTAATCTAATCCCGTATTTAGACTCAAGTGATTGCTTTGGAATTTGTTCGACCAGCAACGCCGTGGGAGGAGAGTAATTAGTCAACTGATCTATCGGAAGTATCCCTCCAAGAACCATGGCTCCTTTAGAGCCACCGAAAGCTGGCATTACTAAACCCGGGCAGTCGCATAGCAGAACATCCTCTTCAAGGAACAACGTCTACAATAAAACAAATAATGGTTATAAGCGAATTATGGAATTCCACGATATGAGTTCAAACTAATGCTTACTTAGTTTATTACACAAATTCGCCTCAGAAATATTGACAACAAACAACTAATAATGTAGCATCAAGTGATCCACTAATATTAAAATGTATGTCATGTACTAGAACTGGAAGGCAAGATAACGGGCAAATATTGCGGTTATTTAGGAGCCACCCTGTTCGTAGTATTTACTATTTCTTTAGTATGTAAGAATCTATGTATGCATACCAGTACACCGTAAATACATAATAATTGAAATTTAGGACCAACGAAGTTGCACACGAACTTGCAACAAAATTTGAAAAAAAAAGCAAACCTGAAAGTGCTTGGTTTTTCCGGGTGTGGAACTGACAGAGGTCTTTTTACTAGCCATTAACGAGTTAATCGTAGAACTTTTCCCCACATTTGGATAACCCACCAACCCTACATTTAATATAGCCTCGGGTCCAGTGTGAAAGGTGCGCAGAAACTCTATTAATTCTTGTCGAGTTAGAATTGATGTTCCAAATGGTGAGTATTCGCTTGCTGGAACAGATTCTTGTAATGATTCGGCACTGGCATTTTCAGAAGAAACAAAAGTTGATGCAGATACTGAATTTTTTTCTTCCTCATCTGACTCTTTTTCCGAATTCTCTTCATTGTCCTCATCATCGGATTTCTCTGACTGGCTGTCATTTTCTATTGGCCACTCGGCTTCCTCTGCTTTTCCTGAAATAACTTTGGCAGCAGATGAAGCTGCAGCTGTCGCAGTGGCAGCTGAATAAAATGCATGGGACAGCTGAATAGAATTTAAGTATTCATTCCAGCACCGACGTTGTTCATCAGTTAAAAAATCGGCTTTGTTCACCAAAAGGACGGGCTTTTTCCCCATCTCTTTGACATACACTTCCAAATCCTCGCAGCGATACATGAGCGGATTGCGGGCATCAACAATCTGGATGACGATATTGCATTTTTCCACCACCCTCCACAATTGCCTCCAGACCTCGATGTTCCTCTCAAAAGGGGTGATGCCCTCCTTTTCCTGCAGATGAGCCATTGACCGTCTCCAGGCTAAGAATGCAGCCTTTTCTGCCTCGTCCAATTCCTCCCCGGTCATCTCCGTCGTCCACGCTGGACGTCGTGGAACAACCACTAATTTCTTCTCATCCTCCGTCACATCCGTCTGGTTCAGATCCTGGGCGTTCGCCGTGAGGCCTACAAATTTGATATTGAGCTTCTCGGCCGTAAAATCTTTACTAGCAAGGGCGGCTGTAGCAATGAATTCATCATACGAAGACTCTTCGGTCACCGATTTTAGACCGGTCGTCGGGTCATCTTCTGTATGTCGTTCCTGTTTCAAAATTATTGAACAAACAAGATATAAACATATGCTTCACGCTTTCAAACACCATAAACCATACATAATCAAATCACGGTAGCAATCAATTCGTAGTAGTTTTACTCTTCAATATTGCCAGGTGCAAGACCAAAAATATGTTAACGAAACACACACGGCAGGTATTAAAACCAGAGCTTGAGATTGTGGACTCACCGAATTAGTTTGACGGTTCCATTGAATTTTCTTCTTATTCATCAGCGCTTTCCCCAAACTTGGATTATGATTTGCTTTTCTCCCCATGATACCTTTTACAATGAGTGAATTATGAACGCCGAAGAAACGTGGTAACTTAATAGTCTTGAACCAACTTAATATATTGACTGATTAAAACAGAGAAGTTCAAACTCCTGATGAAAGCCTCTGCAGTCAGCACAGTCAGCAGCCTCCACTTACCCGAACGTTTTAATGTTCAGTTCAAAAGATTAATGATAGTATTTCGAAACACGAACTTCAAAACCACGACAAATACACGAAACTAAACAAAACTGCTTGAATACTTCAAATCAAATCAAATTAGAAAGATAATTAATACAACTAGCAAAAGGCATGCAGATGCAAGATGCAGATTTGCAGACAGACGAAACCGACGAAAAAGATGCCTGGCTTGAATGAGAACCAAGAAGAACCATGATTAAAAATAAAAAGGAAAAGAGCACGTTTTCCAAGACAAAACGAGAAAAAACGAAATCACAAAACAAGGCTCCTCATTGCTTTCAAAATCCCGCCCTTCCAATCGCAGCCAATAGTCGGCATCATGGATTTCGGCAATACAAAGGCCATATATACACTTTGAGACTGAGACTGAGACTGTTTTAAATATGTATTTTTATTTCATGGCATGCAGGATTATATGGGAAATAAAAGTGCCAGAAAACCGCATATTTTACAACGAAAAAATAAAATTTTCATTCTTTCTCTCATTTCATTTTTTATAGGTACTTCCAGTTCCCGTTTATAGCTCTTTGTTTTTGGTTGATTTCGCAATTTTTTATTAAAAGTGATTTAGATTTAACATTTAAATACGCTCGTTAGCGTCTCACCGTCAACGAGCCTTTCAACAAGACATAGGTACATAATATGGACTTACGGACAACCAGCGTAATTTGTGAACGTTTTCTTTCGTTGAAGGTTGAAGCTGGCTAAAAATCACAAACATTGAGTTTAAACACATTTTTTATGTGCTGTGTGATATTTATTGTAACGGTTTTTTTTACTTGATATTTACCGTGGACTCGTGCTCATGTGTTGTGCCATTAAAATTTATCCATTGGATTTCTTCTCTGTGTTCTTTTATCAGCTTGAGCTTGAGGCAACACCAACAAAAATGGGAGAACTGAATAACTGTCTCGCGAATTGCAATGCCAATTAGCAATTCCATCATCCTTGAGGGGAAATAATCTGGCTATTTTCATTGTATATTGGTGAAACACTTTTTATAAGTAAGTACTTACAAAAATACATAATTAAATGAAATACGTATACACTTATTTATACCTTATACCTATTGTGTTTATTGTGTAGCAAAAATTAAAATGTAAAACATACATCCGTTTATACGACTTTCATTCATGATACACTGTACTGAGAGCGCGATATCGACTTTGGTCTCAGGTGGTGTGAACCTTTTGGATGGAAATGAAAATAATTAAATTGTATATAAATAATAGAAACTGATTACTGATATATTATAGATACTTTACTTGTACGTGCGTGTAAAGTATTGTAAGTATTTTGCAAGCAGAACTGTGAAATTTTTAGTAGTTTGTTGTTGTCTTATTCGGGATTTTAAACGTATTTAATCCGATATTGGTTTGGGATTCTTAGGAGCCCGAGAGGTCAAGAGCCTTTCAGAAGTTGAGTGGGACGAGGTGACGCAATACTGCCTGTGAGCATTCTGGAGTCAATTCCGAAGAACACGGTGTACGCTGCCTTGATTGTGGATTCGGGAGCTAGACGAATTAAACGGATACTGAATTAATTCATTTTGTAAGTTATTTTATTGGTTTGTGCTTTTATTATGCTCACACACACACAAACACACTCAAAACACATTGTTTGGGTTGTGTCGTTGGGTGTGAAATCAGTTGTTTTTGTTTGCTGAAAGTTCAATGTTTGGGACCGATTTTATACCGGTTTATTATGTTTTTTTCAATTGTTGTAGTAAACCTAATGTTTAATCGAATAACTCAAGGAAAGAATGATCTGAGATCATAGTTTTTCAACCTAAAAGTGCGTTTACAATGTATGTATTTTACAATATTGTATGCCGTACTAAGTACTTGATTGAAAGTAACATCAATAGGGTATACCTATTAATAGGTAACCTATTAATGTTACTTTTAATTTTAATTACAACTCGTGAGGAATTTGGTTTAATTTTCTCTAATATTTTTCTCCGCCTTCAGTATTTCATGTAGGGGCATACTTAAACTAAGAAAACATACAGCAAGATTACTGATACAAAGATATCCGTATTAATATAGATTATTTACGATCAAAAATGAAAGTAGTGCTTGTTTTTATTATACATATCTATAATATGTAATATAAAAAACAATAAACACATATAGTATACACAACGAGAATTTGGTTTCTTTGTTTTTGGCAGCTGTGACGCTATCGGTAACACTCACCTAAACTAAAAAATTCGGAAACTGGTGCCATCCACTCATTCCTGGTGTGCGGAAAGAGTCAATATTTAGTTGTATTCAGATCATTTCTCGCTTTTTTGGTTTTGGAAATATTAGAATTGCAATTAACGTAGTAATGTCGCCACATGCTACAAACGAAAATGAGCCCGAGGATCCGGTTGCTTTATTTCCTGAACCACCAAGAGAGCATATTGTAAGTCAAGCTTATCATTAAAAATTATTTCATTATTGAGAATAACGAATAACACTTTATAATCTCGTCATATGGTGTGGTTTTATCCTATTTAGATTAATACTGCTGTGAAGTTTCTTCAAAACCCACGCGTCCGACCTACTAGTCTTAGTCATAAACAGAAATTCCTAAAGCAGAAGGGACTCACGGACGAAGAAGTCGAACTCGCTTGCCAAAAGGCAGGGGCTTATTCAATGGAAAACAGTGTAATTCTCCTTTTTCGGTTAAATATAATAACAATAATAAGGAAAAGTAGAATGTTAGAAACCAACCTTATATCCACAATGATGTATAATTTTGTTCGATCAGATGACTCGCTTTCAAAGTTTTCCTTACATATACCTTCCTTTTTTACAATATCTTTCTTGTACCCTGCACCCATTGTTCACTAAGTCAGTAATTGTAATTAGTAATTAATGCTTGAAAAACTCGCAAACTTTGCAGGTTTCTGGAATGCCCGCTATGTTAAAAGATAGTAGGAAATCTGGAAAATCTGTGATTTTTTAATGCACCCTATGATTCTGTAATCTTCGGTATGGCTTTTGATTTTATTTGTATTGACTATGTAGCAATCCGGACCCGTGGTTGTAGCCAGACCCTACTACGAAAAACCAAGCATATGGATAAAAGCTAAAGACGTAGCCAACCTGGTTGCTTTGTTTTCCATTGGTTCATACAGTTTGTACTCCCTTTGGAAGGTAATGCCTTGAAGTTTTCCAAAGATGGTAAACGTAAATAGTCTAAAACAAATTGACAATAATGTTTAAACATTAACTTTGTAGAGGTACATTGCACCACGATTGTTCGGGACCCGATCTAGAAATGAGCAGAATTACCAATCCCTCCTTGCAGCAATTGCTGAACTCAACCGGAACGTGATGGACTTGAAGGATCTCATTCGTGACCTCCAGGGCCCAGCCACCAACCCACACCATAAAGCACGGCAACAGTATGAACTGCAAGAGATCAAGAGTGAACTCTCCTCCATTAAATCACTGCTTCTTAGTCGTTCTCAATTCCCTACCACTCCTTCCGGAATTCCAGCGTGGCAAATGCTAGCGGAACCCAGTAATCCTAGTGAAGAAGGCCGAGGCACTGGCGGGGGAGATGATAATGATCAAGATTTGGACACTTCTGCGGGCGGTGGTAGCGTAGGAGGTCGGCAGCAACGCAGAAAGTCGAAGTCACAAAAACCTGGGAGGAAAGAAGTCACTACCACCACCGCCACCCAAGCTCCAGTATCGTCGTCTACCGCTGCTGCCAGTCCCATTATGGAGGGAAATCCTAGTGAAATTCTGTCTTTAAGCGAAGCCGGGAGCTCGAACTCTGGCCCGGGTAGGAAACATTCTAGTGTAGATTCCAACAATGGCTTTCATTCCGGTAGCTCTTGCGAAGTAGTCTTCGTAGGTGGCAAAAACGATTCTGAGCCTGACCACAGTGATGACTAGAATAAAATGTGTAAAAACAAAATAAGTAGATAATTACAAAGTTTTACATTGGCAGATCCTTTATTTACGCGAGTTTTGCTGGACTGTGTAATGTTTTAATAATTTTTAGGACAAAAAAGATGGTATGAACGTATAATAACTTGTTTCATTATTTCGTTCTGGTCATGTAATAATCGTGTTGTTCAATGATTCGTTTAAAAGTATAAATATTTTAGTAGATGGGCGCAAAGATTTTAAAATAGGTCTGTATAATAATTTTATAATAATCTGTTCATAACTTTTCCGTTTTGCTTGCTAAAAATCTTATTGCTTGACTATTCGTATTATTACCAATTACCACTGTTAACTGTTACGTATTCGATGTTGTTTGTTGCTTTTGGTACTTCGTACGGTATTCCCGAATATTCCCGCCGTGAAGATAATAGATGTAATTTCCATTGTGAAAATGAAACCCGGTAATAAGAAAAAAAGCGAATCAATGAGCATTGATTGTGTTCATTAAACAATTCTGTATTTAAACATTTACTTTTACTAATACGATAATTCCTAATACCTGTTTATTATTAGTGTCAAAAATACGTTACTCATTTCATTTCTCGTACCATCCATGAAATTAGCCATGAACGTGTTACTCAAAAGCTGTGGTACTTTACCTGTGCCTATAACTTTGGCCTGTGGCATTATTTTTCGCAACATAGCTCAAGACAGGAACATGAAATGTAGAGGTACAAAAGTTTATATTTTATATACTACAACATTACATATACTTATTGTGAAGATACTGCATTATGTGAGGAGCGAAAGCTTACAAGGCGTTAAATACCTTCGGACCGAGCAAGTGAGAGGCTGCTCGAATAATAGGTAAAACCGCCTTGTATGTTCTTGTACTTGTACGCCTTGTATGGTCCGAAGGTATTTAACGCCTTGTGCGAAAGCTTAACTATTATGTCCTAAAAGTAAATAGTTTTAATCATATATGCGTTATGCAGCATTCCGTTGCATGAACCCATGCGATATGCGGTATAATAGGTACATTGCATTGAGGACATAGAGTACATACATAATGTGAATTTAAATGCAAGTAACGAGATAAGGATTATCAAATATAACTATGCACGTCATGCACGACAGGACACGTTTGTTGGCATAATTTCATATTTATTTGACTACTAATGACATCCATTCCACAGTTAATTGTGTTTTTCACTTACGTACATGTAGCAACAATGTAAAAGATAAATAATTGGTATTAAATATTGTGTAGAGTTATTTACACATAGTACGTGGTAATACATACATACATTCATTCCAAAGCATTTAACGGTGACAAACAATTTACCAGCTTCTTTTATTAACTTTCGTTCGTTTGACACTATAATCTGGAATTTAAACTGAAGCACGCTTTTAAAACCTTCTTCATCAACAGTATGAAGATAAAGATTGACGATGACGACTTGACGAGAGAGGACAGAACAGGGAGAGTTCTCACTTGTCTCACTCATCCGATAAGAAATCATCATCTAAGTTTATATCCTGCAAACAAAAAGTCAAAATTATTGCATTATTCCTCCGCTAATTACAAACTACAATCGTTTAATTTCATATGCCTAAGAAAAGACACCAGGAAATCAAATCAATATCCATTTTTAAGCACAAACGGTTTCTGCAATTTCGAAAAGTTGTGGACATCAAAGGGTTGGAAATGCAATTGCCCAGTTAATACTTTAGTGCACCGAGTGCTACAATCTTACCCCCGTATCAATGCTATCATCTAATGTGACACCATCAATGTCCAGGTCAAGCTCAGGATCCAAAAATTCGTCTGAGGCCACTTTTGGAATGGAAGCAACTGGTGCAGATGGCGGAGCGGAAGCCGCAGCTAGGGGTGGAGGTGCAACAGGACCAGTACGAATTGGCGGAGCGACAAATGAAGGAATCATCGGAGCAGGAAGTTGAGATGGAGATGCAGCAATAAATGGAGGTTTTTCTTTCTCCTCGAATTCCGGTTTGGAATCATCTCGACCGTCCCCTTGTACAGGTGGTACGAATCTAAAGCGGCCTTGAGCCTCCGCACTTTGCATTTCTTCCACAATATTTCGCTCTTGGTTATTCTGTTACAAAATATATTACATATTTTATTGGGTATACTAAAATTCAATTTACAATCTTTTTTCCTCATATTTTATAGTTCTATCTATCTGACTTTGAATTTTGGAAGTTCAAAGAAAAATCCATGAGTCACAACTCACTATCAGTGTGCGATTGTATAATACTTTAATCATATCACAATACGTGACTAATACAATATAATATATTATGCATTTATATATTATGTGAATAGTTTTATTTTCTTAAAGAGTTGTAAAAAACTAGATAATAGGACAGCTAATTCTACCCACTTGCTATTTGTATCTAAATTCTTACCGAATATTTAGGATACAATGACGCTGGAATGGACCGACTTCTTTCTGACTGAACAAATTGTTCAGCCTTCAATGAGTCTTGGTAGTCAGTGAACAGGTTTTCATAAGTCAGTGGATCAGCCAAGCTTTGCGCTGCTTTTTCACTTACTCGACTCAAGGAGTCCTTCCACAAAGAGACAATACGAGGTACTGCACTAGGCAAATACGTTCTACCGAGAAAAACATTGCGTAATTTAAAATCTCAGAGAAACATAAATGCCACACGCCACACTTCACCCACTGTATTTTGATAATTAATGATTCTGTATAATTTCCATTACGTATATTTTTATACCTGGCAAAGAACGCTGCTTCCGGTAATCTATCTGTCTCAATTAAAATCTCCAAGCATTTGTCCAGCTTGCCAAGGAGAAAGTACGAGGTGAAGCTCACATTATTCTTTCCAGCTTCTTCTGCGCTTTGGGCCAACTTAAGCACCATATTCGAATTCCCAGCAGAAGTGGCTAACAATAAAAGTCCCCCCATGTCATTCGCTTTGTGCAACGCTTCCTGCGCAAGGTCAAATTGGCAGCGCTTAATGGCTAATTCAGCAAGTTGCTTCCACTTCTGTTCACTATCACTCTCGATGGCAATTTCGTGAGCCACTTTCAGTTCACCCAGGGACACAGCCAAGTCAAAACGATGCTCTGGGTCAGATGTAACGGCCAAAGCTTGCTTTTTAAAACCCTGTGTAAATTGCAGATGAGAACGATTATTCAATGACGCGCAAAATCACATTGAATCATAACAAAGATTTTGCGTTTCTTGTGGTTCGCAAGACAAATCTAATATAATAATCTAGCTTGGGCCCCTTACTTGTTTTTCAAGGAAGTGAGCTACTCGAGTACGTTGATCCTTTGGGATGGTTGGAAGAACCTTGTCCGCGGTCTCAAAGTCCCTTCGCATGACCGCTGTCTGGTACTCCAAAACAGAGAGAAGAATGGAGTAGGAGACTACATTTAGTTCTTTATCTCCCAAATATAATCGATTGTCTTTAGGGATATAGCCCAGTAGGTACATTGTCCGGTCCAAGTGAGAAATGGTCACAATTTCACCTCCAACGTAGTAGTTCAGCCGGTTGGCACTGTTAGTGTAGATGAAGCAATCGCCTACCCATATCCCGGTCTTTACTACTTCTTGGTTCTCACCCAAAACCTGGTCGATTTCCAATACATCAAAAGTAAGTGGCACGCACTGAATGATGATGCTTTATTCATTCAACAGAAAATAAACAAATACATTCACTACTGAAATGGACGTACGTCAAAAGCATCTTCATATCCATCTTCGCTCAGGCCTTCCTTAGTTTCTCGAGAGTGCGCGAGGGCAGTCTCGCTGAATTTTAGAATAAAGTAGGAATCTTCTGTAGCTATACAAACTAGTTCTCCATTTTCGGACCAGTGAACAGATTTTGGAGTGATTTCAATGCGTCGAATTAATTCCTGAGTTTCCCAGTCGTAAAAAGCTAGTCCGGAGATGCTTTTTACTCCAAGCAGAAAGCCCCCGTAAATTCCTTTATAATAAAAACATTGTCATCAACGTTTCACTCATTAATTTTAATTCCAGACATTGGAACAGCTTCAACGAGACATACGTAAATACAATGGAATACAATTTATACCTTCAGCTCCAAATTCTGGCTTGAAAACTTTCTTTTCTTTAAAGTTCTTAAATATCCGAATGGTGCTAGCATTCTCCCTAATTGCATATTCACTTGAGTCCTGGGCCCATACGAATTCCTGTGCGCTTCCAAAAGCCTTGTTTCGGAGTGCCATAGCTGTGTAAATAATAAATTCTCCATCTCCGCAAACAACAACAAAGCGTCCGTTGGGGTTATGAGCAATGGTCTGAGGATAGATCTCGCAGCTTCCCATATCTTTGACAGCTAAAGGAAGTCTCTCCCCATCCTTAAGCTCCGCTCCATCAGGAAGAGCCTTTAGGTTGGCCTGCTGCACCTCAGAATGCCTGGCCCAAATAATTTTACCGCTTGCATCCATAGATACGGCAGGTTCTTCTCTACCAGCCTTGATCATTATACTACCCTCATCGTATCCCACCGCAACGTTGTTAGAGCCCCGAAGACAAGCAATTGTCCATACTCGTTCAAGCCCATAATTAAGAGTCGATTCCAATCGGTAGGTGTTGGCGTGCCACAGACGGACAGTTCCATCCTCAGAACCGGTGAGAATGATTGGGAGTTCAGGATGAAAAGCAACAGCAGAGACATTAGAAGCATGTCCTTCAAGCGTCTGCACGCAAGTTTTATTTTGGTAGTCCCAAATCTTAACCAAACGGTCGTCCGCTCCGGAAATTAGATACGGTTTATCTCCACCGTAGTAGTAGTCAACACAATTAACACCTTTATCGTGACCTTCTAATGTAAAATTGGGCGTGGCTGATCCTAGTTGCCAAACCTGCAGTGAATAAATTTTTTTTAGTTGTATTTTATCTGCAATTGGAAAAGAATCATAGGTTCCGGATGTACAAATAAGCAATTTTCTATTTCGTGTTAGTTACGCTACCTTCACAGTTCTATCTAGAGATGCGGAAGCAAAAGTGTTATTGTCCTTAGGATTGATGACAATCTGCATCACGTAATGTGTATGTCCCTCAAAAACCTGCTGACACGACCAGGCTTTCTCCCAGTTCCACATTTTAATGACCATGTCATCTATAAATTTCGCCCAAAAAATGCAATTACGGTCATAATTGTTAAATGTCATCACGCGTAAATAAATGCATCTAAACTAATTTTACCACTGCTGGTAAGAATGTAGGGTTGAGTTGGATGGACAACAATACAACGGACATAATCTGAGTGAGCCTCAAAAGAATGAACCCTCTCAAGTGTGTTGTAATTGAACACCCGAACTTGAACATCATCCGAGCCTGTGACGACCCAATTTTTTCGAGCTACGAACTTTGCAGTTCTCACCGGAAGATCACAAACCTAAATGAAGACAGCAGGAATAAAGTAACACATTTTTTTAGGTGCTCCAATTATAACATAAAAGGAAAGATAATATTCACGCCGCAACACAAAATGCTTACCTCAAATGTTTTAATAAGTTGCTGGTTCTCATGATTCCAAATATGTACATTACCATTGTACAAGGCAACTAACATCCATGGTTCTGCTGGATGCAGGTCCACACATTTAACCCTGTCTGATCGAGCTGTAAGCTTTCTTTTCACTTCCAACTTCAGAGGCTGTGCAAAAGCAAACAAATATAGATTTACAGAAATACAATAAGTGGTGAGCACTAGTCAAAACACAAATCTTTCCTCAGATCGGCATCGAGGGAATTCTTGATTTAATCACTACTAAACTACAAAAATATGGCAATTACTGCTCCTATTCGTGGCAAAGTGTCATTGTTTGCCGAGATCTTGTTAATGTGATCAGTTCCTAGAAAAAACCGATCATAAAGTGCCTTGTACATAATCCAAATTCAGAGTTCGCCGATACTTGAACTGTAACGCAGCATCATAAAACCAACATTGTATAGTCCATTGTAGACCTTTGACCTCACCCCCGCAGGCTTTCTTTATTATAGAAGTAACCCAATCGCTAAAAACAAACTCCTTTTTGCGAGTACAAGTGTTCCTGAACTGCAAGTTAAATGTCTGCAAATGTAATACTCGAATCGAGGAACATCTAACCGCTACAGTAAAATTCCCAGTAAAGTTTCGTCATTTTACATTTGTTCAAACAAATGTCTTCCCAATATAATCTAAATGATTTGTCAAGTGACAACCGCAATATCCCACGGGGTTTAATGACGGTCCTTTTCTCCCTTTCTACACGAGAGAGGAGCACCAAATTGATAAAAATACATGCCCTAAGGAAATTGTATTGCAGGCAAAAGTTGATAATTTCAGTTACCATGACGACGACAGAGTTGACAAATCCGGTCCTTTCTCCTGGCACGGGCTGATACAAATGGTGAAAATATGTTCTTTTAGCCTTTGAAAAGCACACGGGGAAGACACCGAAGGTGACACGTTGGCAAGGATCAAATTTTTACCGAAAAAAGTGTATATTTTTTTTATCTATTATGAACCCCACCGCTACTTCAGCTTATTTTAGTTCCCTTTAACGTTGAAAAGACGGGGAAAAAGCCGTTATCACCAAGAAAATCTGGGAGCGAAGAAATTCGGACTAGCAGCTTTTCTCTGCCTCACGAATCTAATTCCTGATTTATCTGGCTGCTTCGCTGAATTCGCTAAAAAATTTCATGAAAAATGGGGGAAATATGTTGCCTGTTGCCCGAAGAGAGGAGAAAGCCATATAAAGAGAAAATAGGAGAGATGATTTTAAATAGAGAGGAGATGAAGACACGTATGCAATATGTAAGGTCTGCTGGTGCCTTTATTACGTGTCTTCGTGTCTTGTATTGTACGTTGCGTTTGAGTGTGTTAGTTAATGATATAAAAGGCGGATTTGAGAGAAGAAGAAAAAAAATATGGCAATTGGCTTGGCAGTCAGACTGAGAGACGGTGAAAAAAAAACGACAGATTGACAACTCAGCTCCGGCTTCAAATTTTCCCTCTCCGGCTTCCCAAGGACATCGCGGGTGGAAGAATTTTTTCAATATTTAGTTTTGTATAGCATTTAGTTACCAATTACAATTACATAAATTCGTACTTAACTGCCTACTGTACCTAACAGTAAGTTTTTTTTAATATGTATGCTATACATATAACTACAGTTCTTTATCATTTCCAGTTTAAGTACAATTTAAAGGTAGCGATTTCGGCAACAAGTTGAAGCTGAAGTTCAAAATATGACCAACTAAAAGCTTGACAATAATAGTTTAAAGCAAAAATTCTCAATTGATTTTTATTCTCTGATTAATTTTTTATTTTAAATTGCCTCGCACTATCGCTATCGACTGTCTCTCCCATATTGTTTTTTTTATATCGCAGTCACAATCTCACAATTTATGGTATTGCTAATATGTCACAAAATCATTTTCGTTTTCCCTCCCTTCCACCAAACTCCCAGTATCCAGAGATGGCCAAATTACATTGGTCGTATTCTCAATTACAAATTACATCTCAGCGTTCAGCGAACAAAATACATTTTAGGTTTCCTACTTTAACCGAGCTGGCAAATTACAAATTACATTTGTTGTGTGCATAGGGAGTAATGAGTAATTACCAATTACAAATTACATGTAAGTGAATTACATTATAAATTACAAATTACATGTAATTCAATTACACAGCAAATTGTAAAATACACTATCAAATGATATGTTAGATTTAGTTGAACGAACCCGTAGGCGTAGGGTAACGACCAGCATAACAAGTACCCTAAATA
>JAQGBT010005427.1:0-14347 GCA_034698585.1 Disparrhopalites patrizii
AGACATCTCCAGCTCGCCATCCGGAACGACGAGGAGCTGAACAAACTCCTTTCGGGGGTCACCATCGCCCAGGGCGGTGTCCTCCCCAACATCCAGGCTGTCCTCCTCCCCAAGAAGACCGAGAAGAAGGCCGCTTAAACAGTTATTTCTTCACAATTATTCCTTCAAAAGCTCCACCTCGCTTTTTGTACAAATGACAAATCCTTGTTGAAACAACGGCCCTTATAAGGGCCACCACATTTTCCTAGGAGCAAAAATAATAAGTCTTCCAATAAATCCCTTCTAGTTCTGAACGACATTTTTCAAGACTATTTTGTTAAGAAGGATCCTTTATAGGTGTATTATCTTAAATAGGAAGGATTCCTATCTTAAATCCTGCCTTTTCTTAAATATTGGACAAGACATTCAACAATTGAAATAGAGGATTTAGCACAAGAAATCAATTTTAGACGCTGTCACAATTACGATTTGTTTCTGATCATCTTTGTTATACAAATTATATTTGTTATTATTTACGGCCAAACTCCGGGAATGGCAATAAAAGGAATTTAGCAGGTAAAGAATTTAAGAAAGCATTTATTTGTTTATGTCATAGCAGGTAAAGAATTTAAGAAAGCATTTATTTGTTTATGTCATAAAGTCACAATTGAGTGATGGCTGATGGCACTATTAAATTTATAAAGATCAACTAAATCCTTTTGAAAATTATTTGGTGACAGCTAAAAATAGCCGACGTAGTAAAATAAACTTACAAAATATTGTCACATTTAATGAAACCGCTGCCGGTACTGCCAGATTTAATTGCATGTCACATTTAAGAGCTGTCAGTAATGTAAAATGTCACATTTAAGAGTTTCCGGTAAAATGCTAACTGCCACATTTAAGAGGTTCCAGTAAAATACTAAATGTCACATTTAAGAGCTGCCAGTAATGTTAAATGTCACATTTAAGACCTGTTAGTGATGTCAAATGTCACATTTAAGAGCTGCAAGTAATGATAAATGTCACATTTAACACCTGTTAGTGATGTCAAATAAATGTCACATTTTAGACCTGTTAGTGATGTCAAATGTCACATTTAAGACCTGTCATCATCATAATGTCACAATTATCCGCTGTCGCTGTCAGTACTGTTACATTTAAAATGGATGTCAGTGTTATCAAATGCCACATTTAGGAGCGGTGAGTAATATAAAACGTCACAATTACCCGCTGTGAATGCAAATAATTGCTGTTACAGTTAACATTTAAATTTAATAGAGTCAGCTTTACCAAATGTCACATTTAGGAGCTGTAAATACGGTCCCGTTTAAGGGCTGTACCTGTATTCCTGTACGTGACCTGTCACATTTAAGAGCCATACCTGTTCCCCTCCACGTGACATTGAGAGGTCAATATTGTTACATTTAACGGCGGCCTGCCCGTATTTACACCGCTATACGCAACATGTCACATTTAAGATCTGTCACTGCTGCCAAATGTCACATTTAAGAGCTATCAATATTGTCATTATTGCTAAACACATTCAAATGCTGGTTAAATTGTCGTCCTATTTAACACGTCAAATGTCATATATGTATACATTATATCTATATATACGATATACAAGCTGTCATTATTAACATAAATGTCACATTTAAAGGCTGTCAATATGGGGATGTCAAAGGTGACACTCATAAAGCCGATTGTTATCATTTACTGCGCAGTGTATATACCAAACACTTCACATGAATATCCACGCAACTTTTACAAGCTGAAAAAACATCCTCACAACAATACTCGCATTTCAGAGCTTTACAACACTAGAATTAACAATTAATTTTTTTTAAACAATTAAAAACCTACTTAAAAGTCACAAAGTCATAATGAAACCAGAAGGAAATTCAGATATCATAGCACTACAACACTACAAGTAAAAATACAATTATTGCCACCATTAGGAGCAATAAAGGTGCAACAATTGAGTTGAAACGTGGCATAATGTCAATATAATATATGGGAAATGCATATTTTTTGTTTACTTTGCACTGGGCTCAGCTTCGGGGGTCGGCCGAGGGGCGGGCCGAGTAGAGCCGAGCGGCCCCATGCTATTCGGCCGTAAGCCGAGCCTCGGCGCCCCTCCTCGGCTCCGCCGCCTCCTACTCGACTCCACAAATCCTACTCGACCCTCCCCATATAAAAACCTTTCGGGCTCTCTCTCGTCATTTATACTCCGATTGTCAGAGAAGAAGGTTCATTTTTACTCCCAAGGAAAAAGCTCCGAAAAGTGTCTCATCATGCCCCCGAAAGCGAGTGGAAAGGCGGCGAAGAAGGCTGGGAAGGCCCAGAAGAACATCTCGAAGGGGGACAAGAAGAAGAGGAGGAAGCGGAAGGAATCCTACGCCATTTACATCTACAAAGTGCTGAAGCAAGTGCATCCCGACACGGGGATTTCTTCCAAGGCCATGTCCATCATGAATTCCTTCGTCAACGACGTCTTCGAGCGGATTGCCGCCGAAAGCTCCCGCCTCGCCCACTACAACAAGCGGACGACGATCACGTCCCGGGAAATCCAAACCGCCGTCCGCCTCCTCCTCCCCGGCGAACTGGCCAAGCACGCCGTGTCCGAAGGGACCAAGGCCGTCACTAAATACACTTCCTCCAAGTAAAATCAGACCCGAAACACAAATTTCAGATTTTGTGATGTATAAACATTGGTATACATCATGTTCTCCCGGAGAATTTTGGGGAAATCTGCATATTAGCGAAAATTCGATCATTTTAAACCTGATACCAAACGGCCCTTCTAAGGGCCACCACATCTTCCAGAGAGCAAAATCCTTTTTTTTTTAAAGTAAATACGTGTGCATGTATATGCATGTACACTTCTTATTTGTAATGGAATAAAAATGTCAAAATCTTAGTTTTTTCCATTGAAAAAACTCCGCCAATAATGGCCTGTAGGAGCTTTAAAATCCTTGTTTTTTTCGAGGTAAAAGTATTTCAAAGGTTTAGTGGAGGCAACATTTTGATTTGTCACTTTTCCTAATTTAAATAATTAAAATTAAACACTTGTTTTTTAAGCAATTATTGTTTTTGTACATGACAGTTAATGTAATTAATTGTTATTAAACGTAATTAATTACACGTAATTAAATGTAAAGTTGACTGTTGACTTGTAGTTGGAAAACAGAAAAAGCAAAATCTAATCAATTATTTGCTTGTTTCAAAATAAAAATGGAAAAAACGATCATTCACCGAAATGTAACTTTTTTTATGTTAAAGACAGCTAATTAAAATAATTCGCTAGTGCACATCTGTGCAATTAATTAAGCCTTCATTATATTGCAACCTGATTGAGTGCATAAATGTCGTAAAATACTGGGTTTTCGTACAAGTCTTTTTAAGATCTGTCTGCTTTATTATTAGTCATCATTTTTAATGTCTTATAACGTGTGCACGTTTTTGTGTAATACATTATAATTATAAGTTTTTAATATAATTAATAAAAATTTAAAAAAACTCATAAAAATAATACAACAGCTTAAAATATCGGGAGTAAAATTTAAAAACTGAATGAAACCGGAGCTTTAAACAAGATAAAAGGCAAAGGGGTAAAATAAAAAACACACCAAGCTTTTCCAAAAAACAAGAAGAAAAACCAAAACGTTTTATGTAAACGCATTTTCAGAATTACGCGTTTTCAGTACGTCAAAAATGCGTATATACGAATTTAAATCATACTGCGGGTTTTCCAGAAAAGATCTAAAAAACAGTTAACGCCAACTCGTTTTCATCATAACGCGTTTTAAGTACGTCAAAAACGCGTATATATGAATTTTAATCATACTGAGGTTTTCCAGAAAAAAATATTCAAAAAAAAACAGTTTAACGTTTACTCATTTTCAGAATAACTCGTTTTGAGTACGTCAAAAATGCGTATATTATACGAATTTTAATCTTACTGGGCTTTTCCAGAAAAAAATTAAAAAAGACAAAACGTTTTATGTTATATGTATACGCATTTTCTGAATGCCGCGTTTTGAGTACGTCAAGAATGCGTAAGCGTATCCATATATATATATTCATATGTATATGTATATATTTTATATAGTATCTTCAGTATTGAGATTGAGAGTATATATTGTCCCTTTTGATATAGAGCATATCCAGCTACTGCTTGCTTATTAAAAGCCGTATTAAAATATGCTGGAGAAAATCCCTATATGAACTTTCCACCAATCAGGAACATCCTGGAACGGCCAGGGAGCCAATGAGAATCCCGCTTATTTCAGCCAATCCTGGACATCCCCAGGAAAATCTTACTCGGCTCTCGTCCCTATAAATACAGGTCTCTTTCCAGTTCTCCAGCAACAGTTGTACGTGTGCGGTAGAAGTTGCGAAGAAAAACGTAATTTTCCAAAGTTGTTGACGTTTTTGTTGGAATAAAAATAATCTTCCGTGATGGCCCGTACGAAGCAAACAGCCCGTAAATCCACCGGAGGAAAGGCTCCCCGGAAGCAACTGGCGACGAAAGCGGCCCGGAAGAGTGCCCCGGCGACGGGCGGAGTGAAAAAGCCCCATCGTTACCGTCCGGGAACAGTGGCCCTCCGGGAGATCCGTCGCTACCAAAAGAGCACGGAGCTCCTCATCCGGAAATTGCCCTTCCAGCGACTCGTCCGGGAGATTGCCCAGGATTTCAAGACGGATTTGCGCTTCCAGAGCTCGGCTGTGATGGCCCTCCAGGAGGCTTCCGAGGCTTATTTGGTGGGCTTGTTCGAGGACACGAATTTGTGTGCGATCCATGCCAAAAGGGTCACCATCATGCCCAAGGACATCCAGTTGGCTCGGAGAATTCGGGGGGAAAGAGCTTAAGTAGTTTTTTTTCTTCAAATTTGACCTTCATGTCACATAAATAAAGTCACGTGTTGTGTAATGTACCAAACGGCCCTTTTGAGGGCCACCACATGATCCAGAGAGCAAATTAATTGTATTAAATATACCTTTAAATAATTAGATAATTATGAATAATATGGGCAGGCATTTGTCTCCTTAATTTTGCATCCATTTCTTTCATTACTCGTATAGTTCTGGATTAAATTGGAGGAGGATTACGCAGTTGGCCACAATTACAAGCTTTACCTTACTGAGTTCCGTAATTAGGTGAGTTTATTTTCATTTCGAACTTGGAATTTTGAGATTACAAGTCTGAAGGACAAAATTCGAACTCAATTTAAAAAAAACAATTTCAATAATTCCCATTTCGGGTCAGTCAAGTGCCAAATTAAATTATGCCTTTTCTCCAATATTGAACGAATATCTATTTCAGTAATGAAATCAAAATTGACACTCGCGAGCAGTAATTGAGATTTCAAAATTAAATTTAACCGATATAAGGAATTATTGCCCTTATTGCTTGATTAATTTCGAAATAGCTTCGACTGAAACTCATCATGTTTTTATGCTGCAATATAATCAATACTTTTTATTTTCATTCAACATAATCACAGAATATTGGAAATTTTGATGATTTCCTAAATCACAATTGCGGTCAAATTAATCCCATAAGTACTCTTATTATTTAATATGATTGGAACAGCTTTCAAAACCAACAGGATTATCTCGATGTTATTATGTGTCAAATCTTATCCATTAGGGAATCTCTTGTGAACGTGTCCATTATAAACAGTCCAATTGTTGGGTGATTTCAAATCCTGGAAGAAACTTTCAATCCTGGAGAATATCCTCCGTGCTCCCGCCGCCGCCACCACTTTGGTCCTCTGAAGTACATCCATATTTTCCAAAAACAAATGCCGCAATGAAAATATAGAGGATGCCCAAGGCCCCGAAAATGCACCCGTACACCAGGAATTGCTCCGGTTCGGCCAGGGCCAGTCCCTTCCGATCAGTAACCACCAATGTCAGGATTGACTGGAAGGCCAAGGCTAGGAAAGTGTTGATTCCAAATACGAGGCCGTGGCTATCTTCCGTGATTTCCTCGGCTACTTCCGCACTGTCAATATAGTCAATACAAAGGGTTAAAATTGGTGATTTATGTAATAATTATGTGATTTACAAATTATCCGGACAAAGAGCATTAATTAGTTTGGCGGAACAAGGACAAAAATAATGACCTGGCAACAGTTATGGTGACCTGGAAAATCGTCCTAAAAACAATGTAGCAGGCGTAAGCGACGAAGAGCTCCTTGGTTTGCGACACTACAATGAGTGCAACTCCTCCCATTATTGTGGTAACTCCTAAGAAGGAGTTGCCCCATTTTCTCCAGGGCACTTTCACGTAGCCCACTCCTAAAGCCAGCACGGTGCCTGGAAAAACCATATACGTAGGTAAGGTAGGTATTATACATATATCAAATAACATAATCCTGGTTCAACTTTGGAGAAAAATTCGTGAGAATCAGAGAAAAATCCGGACAATCAGAGAAAATCCGGACAATCAGAGAAAATCCGGAGAATCAGAGAAAAATCCGGAGAATCGGAGAAAAATTTAGACAATCGGAAGATTCGGAGAATCTGGATAAAAAAAAAATAACCCGTTAAGCGTGGCTGAAAAAACCAAACAAAAAAGTGTATTTTACTTAGACAAGTATGAACGGCCTCCACAGCCCCATTGTAAATCTCATTGTCCTTGGAAGAGGCGATGGTTTCCCACATGGCTTGGATGTAGTTCATGACCTGCAAATAGATGGCCATGGCGACGGTCCACCAAATGGTCCATTTGACAATGTAGCCGTTGCTGTAGGCCAAGGTGAAGTCTTTCCACAACACAGGATAGGCTCTTCTTACTCGCTGGACAAAGGTCAGATGTTTGACCGGGCCTTTGGTGGAATTATTGTCTCCATTTTCGCCGGTTTCATCCGGGTTTTCCCCAATTTTATCATCCCGGTAAAAGTACACGGATTGCTTCACGCCGGGCAAGAGGAGGGTGAAGAGGAAGGCGAGGATCATGGAGGCTAATGACAAGTAATGCAATTCCAGGTAATCCATCCAGTCGTTAGAAACCAGGATTTGGGCTGCCAGACCGGCCAAGAAACGACCGAGGAAGATGGCGCTGTAGGTGTAAGAGGTCACTCTCTTGTACTTGTCCTTACTGACCTTCGCATAGATGTAAGTGTAGTAGGCCACTTCCGTCGAGGCGGTCAAGCCATAAACGACCTCGAGGACCTATTAAAACCAATTTTATGTGTCATTTTTCTAGATTTGCGACATTAACAAAAAACCCTTCGCCTGCAACATCTGCGGATTTGTAAATTTGCGCCAGATTTAAAATTTCGCAAATACATAGCAGCAAAAAAAAGCCTACGCCGGACGGCTGTTTTTAACGTTTTTTTTTATCTTGTATGCTTTATTGACTTTGATGGAATAGCCAGACAAAGTTCGTTGAAAGAGAATATTATTATTTGTAATATTCACTTTTAACTTTTTTTTTAAAGTCATCATTCATAATATTATTTGCTTTCATGAGAAAATGTTTTATTCATTGAAAATAAGAAAAGGTTGAACTTACAATGAGGGTCGGTAGCCCTTGACCCCAAACGAGCAGAGCCCATACGGTGACGTAGCAAATGCCTTCGAAGATAACGACAGAGCGATAGCGGAGGAAGTCTGTCACCAAGAAGACGATGGCCAGTGTGCCCAAATATGAGTACGTTGACACGGGATAAGCATCGTGGACAATCTTTTAAAACAAAAAAACATTATTAATAAGGTAATACAAAAATCACATTACAGTCATGTGAATGATTCGTATGCTATATAACCGTTGGTTTTTGTATTTACTGTAATATCCTATTTAGCCTGCCGCCTTCCTAAACAATTAATTTGTCGAGTTCCTTGGAGTGGCAGGGGAAATATTAAACATTTTAATATTATTATTTATTAGTATAAATTTTATTGCGGATCTGACGAGCAAAATTTCAACCTGATTCAAAAATCTGTAGCTGATTTCCTGCGACAAGTGTGAACGGCAAAATTTAGAAATTCGATAATGCAATAATTACTTAGTGATCACCATTGTTAAAAAAAAGTATTTCGAAGCAACAAATGAACAATTTTTACCCCAGAATTCTACGGCAAATCCAGTAAAAATGACCCTATAGAGGATTCTCAAGGGAAAAAACGTGTTATGAATAATTTTATAAATAACTGGGACTGCGACTCAATTTACAAAATTATTATCTTGCAGAATTCTGTTTTGCCCAGCAATTTTTTCTGGAGGATTCATACTGCATTCGATTAGCAATAAAATGCAACGTTCCTGTGTTCATGTAAATATTGTAAATGCTATTATTTTATTTTATTTTTTATATGTTCTATTCTAATTTCTAATGCTTTTTCTTAATTCGACTTTATATTTACTTTAGGTATTCTTTCCTACTAATGTTTTACGCATTTTAAAATTTTCAACCTACCTAAAAGAATTTAATAAAAGGAAGTATTCTATATGAAAATATAAATAATGAATGGATGGTTGATATAAGATTTAGTGGTCTCTGCTAAATATATGGAAATCTGTGGGTCACTGAGGTCACAGATCTCTTTCTTGGAAACATATGGCTGAATTGGATCTGCAATATACCTATGTTACGTAATATAAGTTCTCTAAAATCAAAATGGCGGCTGCATGTAATTTATTTAATCTATACAATGAACTTACAACGTCTTTAGTAAAATTCTTGTACTGGATCAAGTACTCTGTCACAAAGGGTTCGGATGGCCGAAATTCCTTGAACAGTCCGAATCCACACAGGATCAAAGTTGTCCATTGCCACGTTTCCATCCTGGAGAATCTCACGAAGCCCGGACACGGATGAGAAATTTGGGAACGAAAGGATTATAAATCAGTTGTACTTGGCAGAAAATAATAGATAAGCCGGCGCGCTTCAATTACGAATGAGTCAAAAGAGTTTTTGTTTATATGCAGAATTGAAATGCAGTTCCAATCACAAAAAAATCTTTTGAAGAAGGAATCCGCAGGAAAGTAATCACACGATTTTGAGCTTCCGTATGTGAGACAATACGTGCTTTGGCTGTTGAGGGAAATGAATAGGAAGCAAATGAGATGAAATTCCCGTATAAATAGTACAAATTCGGAGTTTTCTGACGAAAATCTCCGTGTTGCATTGCATCAGGCATCTTTTCTAGTGTTGCAAAATGCTGTAGTGGGAAATTATCCGGCATGCTTATTATCATTATTGGGACACCGGGCAATGTTTAATTGTACCTATTTACAATTTCACAAACGTATAATGGGCATACGTTCAAGAACATCCACATACATGCGTTCATACATAGAAATGTGTAGCAAGCTTGAAGCCGCATTGTTCCAATCAAATCCTATACTGACAAGGAGACCTTCACCGAATATCGGTTGATCAGTGATTGCCGAAATGCCACTTGCCACAATCTGTTCAGCTTGAGCTTCTCCCTTTACAAGTTCCCGATCCTTTGTTAATATTTGATTTCCTATATTTATTCAATTTAAATTATACCTATTTATCAGTATTGGAATGCTTTTTGGGCCTTTATACATATAATGGCATGTGACCGTCTTTTACCGAGAAATATGTTGTTAGTTGTTATATACATACATTTGTATAGCTATATTCTACATATGTTGTGTGCTTAATGATAATAATGATGGTAAGTACAAATTTCAGCACGAATGAGGTTCAAATCATATGCAGCCATGATTGCATCCTCTTCATCCGGCACGGAGAAAAATATAAGAAATAATAATTATTCAACGGGATACATTAGACGTGCAGATCTGTTGTTGGAGATGAAAATAAGCCAGTCGAAAAGTCATTTCATTTTGTATTTTTTGACATATTATTAATTATTTATTTTTACTATTAATTTGCCGTTTAAAATTGCCCGCGCTTATGTACTTGTTTATTGTTAGACCTGATTATAATTATTTGGTAATATGCCTAACGCGGCAAACTTGATGTCTATAGCCTTACAATAAGACATACAGTCGAACCTCTCTATAACGGGCTCCCTTATAACAGTTTTCTCTCTATACCGGTGGCTGAAAATGCTTCCCTCAAAAACTTTCTCCAATTGTTAACATAGAAAGGTCTGTTCTCTATAACGGTTTTTCGTTATAACGGGGAAAATATGCTGATTAAAGGGAAACCGTTATAGAGAGGTTCGACTGTACCGTGTATTACAAATTATGAAAAACTCAACCAACTCCAAAGAGAAGCGTGCAAAATTTTTTCGTACCTGCGTCCCGCGAACTTTGACCCCGTGAAAGTAAAGCTGAGATTTGGTTAGCACTGTCTGGGGTTGACGCCATTGTCCTTATTCCAGATAGCGGTGGCCACGAAAATTTTGACAATGCTTAATATGCACCTATAGCTATATATATTGTTAGCTATAGCTTACAAAAATTGCTCCGCGTTTTTTGAAAATTTGATTTTTTCGAATGAAGTGTTAAAAGGCATTCTTGAGTGTTTCGTAAGAACAACAAATATTTTGAGCTAACGAGCATACATGTATTTGCAAAGAATTTGTAAGCTCAAATAATTGCTCAAAAAAGCTAAAAAAAATTGCTGTTTCTAAAAAACTTGAAACGGTTTTTAACATTTCATTTGAAAAAAACCCAATTTTCAAGAACCGCGGAGCAATTTTAGTCAGCTATTAACCATGAATTATTTACTTAACATGAAAATAAACAAAATTTTCGTAAGCATAAAAGTATATAACCAAAAATTTAGTAATATTAAGCATAAACGCGACAAAAATTAATATTAAACATAAATGACAAAGATGGCCAAAATACATCGTATTTAAAACACGTTTTTGTATTCTGTAATTGTACTTTCAAATACAGATATATTTTCTCTGTGTGTTTGGTAATTTGTATTTAAATACACGATATTTTTTAGGGTTCTTTGCTGTATTTTATAACTTCAAAGTGCACGAAGGCAAAATAGAATTTGTATTTTGTTGATTGTGCTCTAAAATACAAATGTACGCATACGATACGTATTTTAAATACATTTATGTATGTATTTGTATTGGGTGTTTAAAACACGTATTTTAAATGTAGCTATTTGTAATTAGAATACATATTTGAATACATTACATTACAAGTTACAAGCTACGGATATATTTTGCATTATGCATGTTTTGTGTTCGACATAAAATGCAATTGTGTTTTGTAAGTAAATACTTGCGGAGCATTCGGATGTAATTTAAAATTTGTAATTAAAGCCTCCGGGTATATTTGTATTTTTTAATTAGTATTTGGAACTAAAGTATTTTGGCCATCTCTGATAAATGAACATTAATTTAATAAAACAAAAAATATTAAACAAAAATTTATTTCAAGCCTTTTGTTATGTAACTTTGCACACATTTAATGAAAGTTGTTTGGACTTTCTAAAATGTCTTTTTGAAGCTCACTAAAATAAACGTTTCTGCCCCGGCATTTTTACATTAACAAATTATTTACCTCCCGCTCTGCTGTGTGTTCCATCCTTAGTTACGTTTCCAACACTTTACGTCGGCCAAAGCATAAAATTATATACCATACAACACTTGCTAAAAATAAATCATTCATGTAATTCTCCGTAACCTTTGATTCTGCTAGCTCTCAAACAAGAAACGTTTGAAGAGGTAGTAAACAAGAGAAAAACTGGCATGTAAAAAATATTGTTACAGCTTAACATACACACTCTAATAAGCTCTTTCCGGCGAATCTTAGCCAGCAACCCAGCAGATGCATGTTAGCATTGAAACGTTTGGTTCTTTACTCATTCAATTGACACTTTGCATGTACTTTGGCGATATGGACCTACCCCACACTGTAAAAAGGCGTATACATCCATGTGTCAACAATTCGTGTTAAGCCAACAAAACATAGCTTATCATTATCCCTGACAAAAACAGATTACAAAAGAGAATCTCTTGTATTTCTCCTCCGCAGCATTATATAAGCCGAGTCCAGCCAATGCATGTACGCATTCGTCTCGCAGTTCGTTCAAGGTGAAGTTCAAGGCAGCCGTTGCAGTTCGTGCAAAATTTTTATTCGCTCATTTCCCACCTTCCTTCACAGCAATACGTTGCATCTGCCGTTTTTATTTTTTCGATTTTTTTAACGTTTTAAACAAATTAAACTCCAATTTTTGGCCAACTGTCAATTTACAGTTATCACAAATTATACTTCAAAATGAGCCTATTTTTGGTAGCAATTTTCGTCGTCTTTTTGGCGTGGGTTTTCCTTGGTCGGAAGAAGCGGCCGGGGAAAAAAATTCCAGGTAATAATTGCAAAAAATAACCATTTGAATTATATTATACATACATATATAATTGTATAAATATACTTCTTTTTATTCACATTTGTTTTATTTAAAAATTCACTGTGTTTAATTAAAAATCAAGGACCGTTTGCATGGCCAGTGGTAGGAAATTTGTTCTCGTTGGAAAGAGCCATGTATAAATCAATTAATCGATGGGCCGAGGAGTATGGAAACATTTTCCAGATTTATTTAGGGCCTCAAAGGTATTGTATTTTGTATTTATACATATTATTTGTTCAAATATACTTTTTGTATATTTAAAAAAAAATTAAATGTTCTTGTGACCCGTCAAAAATGAAAGCCCAAAATTTTGTTGCATTTAGTATTTTCATGGTTAATAAAATGTATATAATTTTTGAATGAATAATAATTTTTAATAATTGCAAAAATTTCCAGCATGGTATTTATTTCGGACGCAGAATTAATCCGAAAAGCCCTGCAGCATCCAGCCCTCCAGGCCCGGCCCGTCCTGGAGGTATTTAACGAAATCAGCAATGGCGCCAAAGGTTAGTGGCGTTTATTTGAGTGGCTGTTCTTCACGTGCATACAAATAAATATATATAATAATATATAAATAAATATAGGAATAAATTATAACGTTAAGTTTAAATTTGTGCTTTGTTGCGTTCCAGGAATTCAATTTACAAAAGGTGCTGAATGGCAAGAGCAGCGCCGGTTTATCTTGCGTCACCTGCGCGATTTCGGACTAGGAAAAACCAGTTTGGACGTCCTGATTTTGCGGGAAGTCAACGAATTCATGGATTGGCTCAAAGCCAATGAGGGAAGAGGGATTTCCTTGCAAGGCAAGTTTAACCTGGCCATTCTGAACACCCTCTGGATGATGGTCACCGGGAATCGCCACGCCCACGATGACCCGGAACTCCAGCAGGCTTATCACAAACTCATTACGTGAGTACACGATAATTTAAATGATTTATTTATAACCTTTGTTGGCGGTGAAAACAATTATTTTTAATTTATTTTAGCAATTATTTATAACACATTTATTATTTCCCAGCGTGGGCCAAGAGATAAACCTCATGATGGTCATGTTCGCCCCCAAACTAGCCAAGATGTTTCCGGACAAGAGTGGCTGGAACAAAGCTCTGGACACTCTCAACGACTCCGTCCAGCTGGTGAAGAGGCCCGTGGATGAGCACAAGCGGACCTTCACGCCCGACAATCATGATAATCCCCGGGATTTTATTGATGCCTATATCAGCCAAATTAAAAATACCAGAGATCCCCAATCCAGTTTTTACGGAGATTATGGATGTGAGTAAAATTGGACATTTTCTGCCTACAGAATATATTTTTTTTAAATCTAAGCCTCAGGAAAATACCAAGAATTGTCCAGTACTTTTATAAATTACTTTTTTGCTTGACCAGATGAGTCCCTCCAAGCTGTGGCGGCAACATTGTTCCAAGCGGGATCTCACACAACTTCGGCTACGATAACGTGGGCAGTTTTGTACTTGGCCATTCATCCGGAAGTGCAAAAGAAATTCCAGGACGAGATCGACGCCGTTGTGGGAAAAAACCGTCAGCCGACATTGCTGGATAAGAACCAGTAAGTTTTTAAGAACGTCTCGTTTAAATTGTTTTTTTAAATTCATTTTTAAATTCATTTTTTAATTCATTTTTTAATTCATATTCATTTCTTAATTCATAATTCATTTCTTAATTCATTTTTTAAATCATTTTTAAATAATTTCTTAAATAACTTCTTAAATCATTTTTTAAATCATTTTTTAAATAATTTCTTAAATCCTTTTTTAAATCATTTCTTAAATCATTTTGAAATAATTTCTTAATTCATTTTTTAAATCATTTTTTAAATAATTTCTTAATTCATTTTTTAAATCATTTTTTAAATAATTTCTTAATTCATTTTTTAAATTATTTTTTAAATAATTTCTTAATTCATTTTTTACATCATTTTTAAAATCATTTCTTAGTTCATTTCTTAGTTCATTTCTTAGTTCATTTCTTAGTTCATTTCTTAGTTCATTTCTTAGTTCATTTCTTAGTTCATT
>JAQGBT010005428.1:0-14346 GCA_034698585.1 Disparrhopalites patrizii
GGGCATTATATATACTTTTTATTTATATAAAATATTTAAATAAAATAAATAAGATCCAAAGGGAGTATGTACAGAAATCCTGTTGATTGTTTTCCCTGAAACAAAAAAAAAATCCCCGGAAAATCTGTACATACTCCCTCCATAGTCCGTGTCAATTAAGGGTAATTTACAGGTGAAAATGTACACTTTGTACATTTCCCTTTACACATTCCAAAAAAAAGCCACATTTCGGTTGGGAGTAAACAAAAAAAAAAAGGCGGTGTTGTGGTGGCAATTGAGAGATTTTCGCACGTAGTGTGACCCCGAAGTGACCCATAACAGAGTGGGTCATGTCATATGGTAAAATTATGACCAAAAAAATAGTAAGCCAAATAATAGCAAAACAAAACATAATAAATATATACATAAATTTAGTGGAAAAAAATGTATAAACTATTAACATTGACGACTTACGACGTGAATGAATGAATAAAATTTGAAATATAAATTGCATGAATAAAAAACGTTTAATTGAAGCAAAAAAATAGCCCAAAGGTGGCAATCCTGCGGTTTATTATTAAGTAAAATCCCAAATTAACTCTCTTTAATGCTGGTTACAATGGGAAACGCCCATATTTATTTACGGATGTAACGCATGTTGCCAAAATAGTTATGTAGACTTATTTTGTGCTAAAAAATCTGCTCATTCATTTTTTTTAGTCCATATACATTTATAGATTTTAATATACTATATAAAATCTATATATTATCTATATATTATTATTATCTATATATAAATCTATATTATATATTTAATATACAAAATAAGGCAAGGAATGACATCCGAAAAAATATGAATTAAAACTAAAATCACTGTTTCCTAATTATGAATACAAATTTTTTCGGATATCTGAAATACAAATTCTAATTTCGATACAATTACAATACGTTCCACAAACTTTTTACAAATTCGTTCATGATGCAATCTGGTAAGATTTGTACCCTGAAATAGACGCTAAACCATTAAAAAGCATACTAATTGACTTAACACGCTCTGATTTTGCCAAAATCGAAGTTTTTACGGAAATTGTTATTTACTGCTAATTGAAAAAAAACGTTGCAATACCTTGATTTTGTAGATACAAACTTGCATGAAGGCGGGAATTAGCAACATAATGAAGTTATTTTTGAATATGTTAACATCGGACTCCGTATAATGTTAAGCATTGAATACGAATTTGAATTCCGGATATAGTTTTTTAAATTATAAATTCCAATTAAAACATTGGGCTGACAAAAATATGGATGCCAATTCTGAATTTAAATACTGAAAAATATTAATATAATTCCGATTAGAATTCTAAATACCGATTCGGGTCTCGGATGTCATACCTTGGTCCAAACAAATTCTTTAAAAACTAGCAGGTAAAACCTGAGTTAGTGGCCCTGGTACCATTACAAGATTTGTGTCTATTTTTCCATGCTTTTGCTCTTTACGTTGTGCACGTCGATTAATTCCTCATTTTGCACTTGTACCAACAACAAAACAATGTCTACATGTATTCCCAGACGCACTTTTAGTGCTGTTATTCGGTCACAATATTGGGCAAGACTAAAATAGCAACTAACCTCGAACAATTTAATTATACTGAAGTAGTAACTTTTTTAGCCTCTAGGAAAAAACGCAAATCTAAACTGACTACAGTTCCCCCAAAACTAAAGGTCCCCATCAATAGTATATTTACTTTAGTATACTTTTGTTCCGGAGGGAAATATTAGGATAGGCACATATTAAACCTTTCTACTAAAGTAGCTAAAGAAAATTAACATAAAACAATAATTAAGTACAATTCCGAGCTTGTACCAGAGCCGCTTCTCAGACTGAAACATGATTGGTTTTTTCCTCAAGCTTTATTACTCAATCCTTTACTGTTTCCGTTTCCACATAACCAACCATATTTAAGTTTCAGTATTGAGTTCTGGCGCTGAGGATGAATAACTTAGAGAAAGGTCATCCTGGTTAATGTTAATAATCCCTACCTGTCAATGGGATGCACGTTAGCCCTCACCATTCTCAGCCCCAAAAACTTTTAAAAAATGTAGGCATTCCCCTTTAACCATCATTGGAGCATTGAAGAGTTTCCCCGAATTCGGGTACTGACCGAGACTCGGGGACTTTGTAATTTTTCGGCCCCACATGTATGGTGCGAGTTCCGTCGTGATAACTGGAGCTGTAATTAACCTAGGATGATGAAACCTGCGTGAGTGTAAAGAGTAGAGGCAGTTGCATCGGAGCATTGAAGAGTTTCCCCGAATTCGGGTACTGACCGTGTGACCGTGCAGTAAAGGGCGTTTAGGTTAAGGTAGTATTAAAAATAAAAGTGCGGAGAGAGAGCATGTGAGAATAGGGAATATTCAGGATTAATTTCCTGAAAAGAAATAAAAGAATAAACTTTCACACACTACATACAAATAATTCCCCTCCAAATTCCCACTATTTCACAAAATTTCATGAAATCTTAAATAATATTTCTTCCCTATACATTATGCACAATTCCCATATAATGTAATGATAAAAATGAAAGAATAAAATAATGTCTAAAAACCGGAATAAAGTGCAACAAAACACCACGAGGTACACAAGAGGATTTTCGGCAGGAAATAAAACTATATATTTATTGATGGTTCCAGGCGGCGTCCACAATCCAGACTCCTTGCTCCCGCTCGCCACAACTCCCTTTATACAAAAATCAACAGAGCGGACGGCCGTCTCGCTCCCTCCTTGCCCATGCGCCATCACTCCTCTCTCTCCTGCCACCACATGATGGCATTGTCGTTCCCTCACAAGCAGAAACTAGTTTTAATTTTTAGTTTATTTTCAGGGAAGAAGGCACACAAAAACTGAAGAGTAACACGGAGAAGTTGTTGAAGGGAATAAGACCGGAGCGAGAACGAATGTGGAGCAACTGAGCCGGACGGAGGAAGAGAGAGAGAAAGAGCGAGCGGCCGAAAACGGCCCAGCTCTGCCTCCCTTCTCCATCCGATTGGCTCAGCGGTGGAAAAGTGCGAAGGCACTTTACCCATCTCCACATTCCTCTCTCTCTCCATTACAATTTGACTGACCTTAAAAATGAGATTGACCTCAATCTCTGAACACAGGAACACATATTTTAATGACATACAGTGCCGATATACGCGTTTGATAATAATACAGCTGATGGTCAGATAATTTAGTTAGAATTTTACATACAAGAATCACTGGAAGAAATTTGGATATCACTTGATTAATAATTACTGAGTTCCACTGGTATTTCGGATATCTTCCAATTTTTAGTTACAATCTTTCTTGAATTAGAATTACATTTCTGAACCGGTAAGTAAATGCATTATTGATTTTTCCTGAGATCACAAAGTTTTAAACTTATAAAGTACATATCTTATTTATGCCCTTTTCTCCTCCTTGCGCCTCCTAGACACTTGCTTATCCCGAATCACTGCACACTTTGACACTTTATGGGGTTCTTTACAATGGAAGCACGTAACCTTTTGTTTAAACACCCGGTTCGGGTTAATCGCCATGAGAGAAGGAAGGGCCTGTGATTTGGCAGCAGCCCTCGGTGGCTGAGGTGGCGGGGCCAAATTCATATGGCGAAAATCCTCCAAAGTTTCCTGCAGTCTCGGACCTGTGCCCTTTGGCATTTACTTTTGGAATCTCAGAAAAGGCTTAGGTGGATGACTACTCCGAAGGGGCCACGGATTCATAAGAATGAGATCCTTGCGGATTGGATCCTCATATGGCTTTACGGATGGATCGGATATGTACAGGTACTGAATGGATGGAACTTCTCTTGTCTCTACCCTAAGGACACCATCTTTGATAACCCCTGGTTTGCAGTAGTATCCAACGGTCTTAGAGGACCCACACCAACCTCTTGAAGCTGGTCTAGGAACGTTTTCTGAAAAGATACAAATAGACAAATTGTAGGCTAGAGAGAGGAAGGAATAATGATCCATTGGGTTGAAGTTTTTGGTTGTTGAACATCCTGGTTAAAACATTTTGGGCGAAATATGTACATGGTGACATATATACATGGGATTAGAATATTATTAAAACAAAATTAAAATGATTAAAACTTAAAAACAAACTATTAAAACACGCTAAAGTGACTAGAAAGCAATAAACATTGTTCACTGCACGTTATACGATATTGAATTAAAATATTTAGGTCTTAAGCAAATTACGGAAGATTCGTAACATGCTGAAACCATTATACTTGGGAGGTTTAGACTCTCTGCTAGACAGTCTCTGTAGTAGTGTGAGTAGGAGGTAAAGATGAAGAAGAAGAAGACGAAGATTCAGGTTCGCTTTGCTCCTCATTATCCACAGCCTCAGATGCTATTTCTATCTCGGCTGAAATATCAGGAACATCTATTTCTCACTCACTACTTTCTTCCGTGGTCTAACCTGCCATTCTATCAGGGGAAATACAAAAGTCAATCGCAAGACGAAAAACTGGATCCACGGATAGGATTACAGGAGAATAAGGACCTTGTTTAATACGTCATTCCTATTATAGAAAAGACAAGTCTGACAGTGTTTCATCATACGTCTAACATCCCTGTCGAGACCTGGCCAAGCAAATCTATCTCTAATGGTAAGTTTTTAAATACCCTTGGTGGCCTAGGGCCGTTGCATGAATATCATTAAAAACCTTTACATGTAGCTTGGAAGGAATATATAATAACCATAAATTCTTCATATCCCTGTAATTTGCCTTATACAAAATACCATCTATGAGAGCATAATCCCTAGCAACTACCTACTTTTGTAACAAAAATATTTATGGACAGAATTCCGTTGATGGCAAGGCAAACATTTCTCGCTGCTGGAAAATAGTCGTCAAAATACCGGAAAATGAATTATTTTCGACTTTGGGATTTTCGAATATCAGCTGTGAAGTTCGGATATTGACAGTTGTGTGTAGTTTTTATTTTGTTTTGCTACTTTTTTTTTGCGTGGAACATTCATGATCCTGAGTCTCGTTAACCGCGTTCAATCAGTGAATTTTGTTTGTTTTGCTTTTGCTGCAGGCCGTTCATGTTTTCCCTCGTCTTCCACTCTTCTCCAATCCCATATTAAAAAAATAGACCATTCCGCAACGTTTCCTCTTCCCTTTTTAAATGCATTTTTATACAAAACGCTCCCAAATTTATTTTAATTTTATCCGAATTATCCCTCCTATAATCTGATTTTGTTTTGAAAAACCGAAAGCCCGTATTTATTGTAGCCCTGCCCCCTGAATTCTGATTTACTCGGAAACGTCTTGTGTCCTGTCAGTTGTTATTTAAAATGCAGGGCTTATATTAGTAACAAATAAAAGCCGGAGCTACCCGCATTTTTCAACAATTGCTCAATTAAGTACTGTACATTATATAGGTATGCATTTTCACAATTACATTTCTAAGCATGCGTATATGTATGCATACTATACGTGGAGCTAAGACACATTTTATATTTCATGGAGGATTTTACTGCAGACCTAGGAGAAATTTTTCATTTAAAATTTTCGATCAAAATTAGTCAAATTATGCCGATTTTTCCCGCAAGTTCACAAATCTTTGATTTGTACCGCGATATTTCGGGGTTTTGAAGTCGAATGCCTTTGAAGTTGTGAAATTTCAAGGCTTTGAAGTCGAAAATTTCACATTTCACTACACAACTTTAAGTGTAACTTAAAGTTAACTTAAACTTGGTGCGAAGAAATATTTATGATACTTATACTTATGATACCGCGCGGACGGGGAAACGAAAAAATCACGGAATGATGGAATGACGGAATCACGGACACCTTGACACGGGTTTTATACGTGTCAGGATGTCAGGATTGATATACATATAGGCTACTAAACACTAAATAATATGAATTTTCGGATCACATAATCGCTGGAATTAATACCTATTTTAGTACCCAGTCCACCTTAAATTAAAAAGTAATTGCTAATTGTGATTAGTAATTTGAATAAATATTAAAAGTAATTAAAAACGTAATAAAGAATTCGAAAAATATATAAATTAAATAATTTACATGCATCTCTGCAAATAATTTCACAGTAATTAAACGAATAATTCATTATTTGGGAAACAATTGGGAGCAATTAAATATTTTCGTCATTGCTCAAATGTTAGTAATTAACCTATCTCTGGCCTGATCATCTCATCAGGAAAAAAAGCAGAAAAGTGCTTTAACAGTATTTTAACCATATTATCTAAGTCCCACTTTTATTGCCACTCCTAACAAAATTTAATTAGAAAATTTAAATTCAAAATGATCGAAGTATAATCTACATATAACGTTTATATAAGTATATATGTAGTGCACTCGACATTAAATCCATACATAGCGGCGTGCGAAAATCTCTCATAATGCCTGTGTCAACGCTGGCACAATGTTGTCCCCCAAATAATCAATACAATAAGTATGTATCGGTTTATTTATTTAAGCAAAATATTCTTCATCTTTGATCAATTTAAAAAAAATTGATTTCAATTACGTATAATTAATGAGGATTACTGACAAGCGCATTCATCCTCTTTAAATCCCTTCATATCTAACTCGTTACGTAAAGAATGCATGCATTTTCGCTTGTCACTATATACAGATATATGTAAAATCACTCATACAAAGCCTTTTATATACATATGTATAGAATTATTCTCCGTAAAAATGTCCTTACAAGTAATAAGATTGTGTGTACAAGCTGTGTGTTCTATAATAAATATCGCCAAAGATAAGGTCTTTATACATAGATATGTTATGTATATGTATGTAATATTCAAAGGAAATGATGTGCCTTAATTTTTATTTCATCATTTCATCCACGTTTGTCCAGCTTCCGGTTTGTGAATAAGAAAGAAGAAAAAAACAATACCACAATCTAATAAAAAAAATTCCTCCTGAGTAACTCAATGAATTATTTCCATTTTATCTTTTATCTTTAATAATTTCCACGAAGCACATAAGAAGCGCACACACGAAAAGACGCACGAAAAAAGGCTTGCACGAGTTCAATTCTCATCGTCAGGATTGCATATACATATTAGTAAATGGACATAATTTGAAATCGGAATGTTGAATTATTAATCTATGAATTATTGCTATCGTCCCGAAAAATCTATTTCTCATCAAAAGATTACATCAAAAAAAATTTCTGTCTTTTTCGCCCCGACAAAGCGGATGACCTTCCAAGAAAAATGCGAAATGCAAATTTATTTTACCCTTCACGTATTTCACTTGCATAATCATTTATTTTCTGAGCCCAGAGATACATAATATTACCCACAAATTTCCCACCAAAAAAAGGGACAACCAATATTATTAGGAATTATTAGGAATTATTACGAGCATTATAAGAATAATTTTCCTCATTCAAATGGAAGCCCTCGCCGCGAAAACAATGGACGGAGTGAATTTCGTGGGTTGGGCGAAATCCCCCACCACCAAAATCTGGCACAGCACCTTCACCAACAATGGTCCCAACAAAGGAATGACCCGACCCAGCTCCACGAGTCGTCTCCGCAGAATCAAGATCCACCACACCCACCACGGGGGTGGGAAGGTCCCCCTGGACCTCGTGAATCACCCCGAGGTCCTGGAGCGGAATCCTTGCTCCCGGGGCTCCTGCTCCCCCCTCAAGAGACAGCTCATGGAGAAGGTCTTCTGGATCTTCCTCTGGATCTTCGGGGTCTCGGCGACCATCTACCTCCTCAGCGCCCTCTACATCGCCTGGTCCTCCCGCCCCACCATCACCGTCCTCTCCGACCCCAACTACCCCGTCACCAACATCCACTTCCCCGCCGTGACCATCTGCGCCGTGAACAAGGCCGTCAACGAGAAGATGGTCATCCAGGCCTGCAACCACAACATGACCTTCACCAAGATGCGGAGGATCATCCGGCGATTGGTGGATCCGGAAGCCCGGAATCACGATGATATCCAAACCTACAATAATGCTTCCATGATCGTCGATCCCGCCACCGCCATGAAATATCTCCGGCTCGTCGCGCCCAAATGCAAGGATTTCCTCCTGTCTTGCCGCTGGGACAGCGCCGCGGCGCGCTGTAGTTCCCTATTCAAGCTGACCCTGACGGACACCGGCTATTGTTGTACCTTCAATTCCGTGGAGCCTCGGGCAAAAAAATTCGAGATGAAGACCGAAGCGGAGACGCAAGAACAGGAAGCAAATTTCGCCTACCTCCAAAAGGCCGTTTGGGAATATACGGATCGCTTCCGGGAGAAAAACGGGCCCTACCGGGAGAATCTGGAGGCCAGTCGTTATCCCCGGAGCGCCGCATTCGCCTCAAATCCAGCCTTCAGCTGCGATCGAATCTACGACGACGATCTCTTCCCCGGGATTTGCACCTACCTCAAGAAGTGCACGGATAATCCCCGGAAATGCAAGCTCCGGGCACAATTGCCCTCCTCCAGCCCCCTCCGGGGGATTATTACCGACAAATTCCCCCTGAAATCCCTTGGGGCGGGTCGGGGTCGGGGGTTGACCTTGATGCTGGACACGAATCAGTGTGACAACGTCCCCACGGAGTCCTTCAAGGGTCTGAGGGTCCTCATTCATAATCCGATTGCGTTCCCCGCCGTGGGGGAGCGGGGCTTCATCGTTGGGCCGGGGCTGGAGACTCAAGTGGCCGTTACGTCCCTGGACATCTTCACTCCCCAGAGCCTCCGGGCGTACTCCAGTGAGCATCGGGGATGTTATTTCTCGGAGGAGTTCATCCTCAAGTATTACGATGGGTACAGTCAGTCCACGTGCTTTCTGGAGTGTGAGAATGCGTTTATTAGCGAGAAATGCAATTGCGTTCCGTATTATGCTCCAGGGAATTATTCCTCCTCCAGCATTTGCACGCCGGATAAGTTCCAGACGTGCGTGAGGAAGGCCATGACGAATATTGCGGTGCAGAAGTTTGAGCAAACGGATGAGGAGAAGACCGTCTCTAGTATTTGTACTGACCTCTGTCTGCCCGCCTGTGAGGAGACCTTGTACAAGGTCATGGTCACTTCTTCCACCTTCCCGAGCCAGGCGGAGCCCAATATGACCCAGATGTTGAGGGAGGCCATGAATGAGAATCGGGAGTATTTGGATGATATTAGCTACGTCAGTGGGAGTATCAGTGTCCTTCGGGTCTTCTTCCAGGAGTCCTCCGTCCTCCGATATACTCGGGAGCCCTCGGTGACTTGGCAGGAATTCATTTCTAATTTGGGCGGGGTCATGGGCTTTTGCTTTGTCCTTTGTCTATTTCTGGCGTTTCTCTTCAGATTGAGCGTTGCCCTTCTCTTCCCGGGACCGCCCCCGCCCCCACCCGCGGAGGCCCTCCCTCCGCCCCCGCCGGTTGTCACGGGGACAGAAGTCAAGTAAACATTTAGCAACATAAAAATAAATGGAGAGGAAAATTAAACAAATAATACAGTCGAATCCCTCTATAACGGTTCCCCTGAAATCAGCACATTTTCCTCGTTACAGTGGAGTCTCTATATAACAACTCTGAAGGGAAGGGAAAAATATTGTTATATGGAAACGTTTGTGTATAGAATATTAAATATGCACCTTATATGTACGAAGGGCTAGAAAAATAATGTTGTTATATAGAGAAATGTTGTTATAAAGAGACTTGTTATATACAGTCTCCACTGTTTACCGAGAAGCCGTTATGGAGACCAGAAATTTGTAGGTTAACAATTGGAGGAAGTTTTTGTGGGTGGCACAAAAACTTTCTGTTTCTTCTTCTGTTTCTAACTTTCTTTTTCTGCACCGTTATACAAAGAAAGCCGTTATAAAGGACTCCGTTATAGAGAGTCGATTTGTAGTTAATTTTATGTATAACGGCTTTATTAAAGCACAAACCATCACCAAAAAACAAGCAACACCGTAATGGAGAAAAGAAATTTGTATGGTCACAATTGGAGAAAGTTTTTGAGGGTGGAATTTACTGCCACCGTTATAGAGAGAAAGCCGTTATAAAGGACCCCGTTATAGAGAGTTAATTATTGTCAATTCTATGTACAACGGCTTTTTAAAGCACAAGCCATCACCAAAAAAACGAAATAGGGAATCATGCAAACGCATTTAAAACACCGTGACAGTCGACTCAGTCTATAACGGTGTAGCAAAAAAGCAGCTCCATTTAATGGTTAGAGTCGACTTTCTCTATAACGGTTCCCCTTAAAACAGTAAATTTTTCTCGTTTTACCAAAAAACCGTTAAAGATAACAGAAAGTATTTTAACAATTGGAGAAAGTTTTGGAGGGTGGAATTTTCTGCCACTGTTATGGAGATAACGCCGTAATAAGGGAGCCCGTTATAGAGAGAGTCGACTGCGTAGAGAAAAATGGATGTATAGGAAATAGTACCAAGCCGTTATAGAGAAAACCATAATCCTGGAGGATCTGGAAAATCATGCCGTTTTAGCAAAACCCGTTATAGAGAGCAAAGTTTGGGAGGGCGTGGCCTGAAACCGTTATCGAGAAAGACGCTGAATGGCGGGGGATTCAAAACGTCCTCGTTATAGGAAACAATCGGTATAAAAATCTCCGTTATAAAGCTGGATTTTCTCTTCGCAAACTTTTTGGGGGATTGGTGAAGGCCGGTAAAGGGCAAAAACCGATATAGGAAGGCCCGTTATAGAGAGAGTTGACTGTGCAGAGAATAATACAACAGTCAATAAAAAGGATAACCGCTATAGGGGATAATTTAAAACGGTATTTGAAAGAGACCATTTATAGTAGAACATTGACAATTGCTTTTATAGCCGTTAGGTGGTGCCATCGTAGGAAAATACCCGCTTGTGTGTATTAGTTGTGGATTAGGTTTAGCTACAGCCTTTTAATCGTCAGTATATGTACACATTTATATGTATTAAATAATTTATTATTATACACATTTAAGGCAGAAATATGCATGGGAATTGACTGAGAAATGAAATCAAATGGGGCTTAAAATGCATGGACTTGCTGATTCATTTACTATAGCATGGAGTTAAAAATATAAAATCTAATATTAATAAAATAAAAATCCATAAAAGATATCGAATACGTCCTTGAAGCCTTTCTTCGCACATCTCCAATTATCATTCATTTTGCACATGTCAAAAATATCAACATGACTTCTCAATATGTATTGATTTTTCTGCATAAAATCCCTTTTATTGATTCCTTTGGTCAGCATAAAATCCACGTGGACAGGATATCGGACCTTCCACCTTTCCTGGAGGGGATTCTCCAGGACACTTATCCAGGATGTGGAGAGACGTTTATTTCTAATATTTAAAGGTTTCAAGGAAATATATAAAGGAAAATGCTTATTTTTTATTTTTGATAAGTTCATTATTAATTTGAATTATTATTAATAATTATTATTAATTATTATCAATTTGTAACTAAAATATCTCAGCATTTTATTCCAGTAATTTAAAGTACTTCAGCATTAATATTAAAAGCTCTACAAATTTTTTCAAAGGATTTTTCTTCAGCTACAGATTTCCAATCTGACCTTTGTCCTCAGAGGTTGGTGGGGAATTTTTTCCGTGGAGTCGATTTAATATATTAAAAACGTATAAAAAAGAGAAATTCCCACTCTTTTTGCTATTTTATACCTTCTCTGGTGATTCATAGGGCTATTAAATCACTTATAATACGCACAAATCCCGTAAAAGTGAGATTGAGTATTTTAAAACAACTAAAAAATCACCCCTTAAAATGAGTCATAGCACAGTTGTTATTGTTGTGAGAATTATTCCCAGGCCTTTGTTGAACCAGTGACAATAGTCTCATTTTCAGAATTTTGAATCACAGCCTGTTTAAATGCAAGCTACAAGTACAATACGTTTTGTCTGGAGCTTATGACGAATGGTACCCATACCTATTTGCATTATGAAAGGGTAAAAATTCCGATTTTTCCCACGGCACAGGTGACTGTACAAAAATGACAATGTAAAATGGTAAAGTCTGAGATATGGCGAACAAACTATGAATTTTATTATTAGAATTTACCCCTCGAAAAAAAAAACAAAAGCGGGGTGTGACGCATCCCCAGAAAGGCTTTCTATGTTTCAGGATATTTCTTGTTTTTACAATTTATTTATAATGTCATCCTACCCACATGTACGTGCATGTATGTTTTGTTATTGTTAAGCTGTAAAGGTACTGCCGGAGTAATCCCGATTCTGGGAGTAAAATTGTCTTTTCAACCACCAACAAATTATGGAACCACCAACAGACAATGGACAACTCTAACCTGCTGCTGACATCCTTTCACCCTCGAAATGTCTCATAGACTTACGGGCATATGCATGTGTATTGGACAAAAGAGGGGGAAATTCCTGTCACCGCCACACCTCAAATTCTGCGTATTCTTTTGAATAAAATCATGAAATGAAATACTAATAAATCAGGGTAGTCATCATACCACTAGTAATCATGCGTGGGGGAGGCGGGTAGAATCGAGGATTCCCAGGGATTGTATTGCGTTGCAGAAATATCTCGGAATCTAAAGAGATATTAGGAGTGTTTATAGCACAATGAGGCAGAGATGTGCATGTGTTTATCCATGAATACGTGACGGGGAAAACGGATGACATTTGACGCGCTTGGTAAACACGCCAGTGATCAGGTATTTAGTATCTTTGTACGTCTCTCTCTCTCTCTCTCTCTCTCTCTCTTCTCTCTCTCTTTCTCTCTCTCTGTTGGTCTATATTTTCGTCTCTCTTTGCTCCACTTTTGTTTTCTTTCCTCTGATTTTTCTCTCTCTCTTTCCGTCTGTTTCTCTCTGTTTCTCTCCCTCTCTTTCCGTCTGTTTCTCTCTCTCTCTTTCTCTCTTGTTTTTCTCTCTTTTTCTTGTTATTTCTCTTTCTCTCTGGCAATATCTCTACTTTTATTTCTTTCTGTTAAATTCTCGCTATGTGAAATTCTCTCTCTTTCTTTCTCTCTATCAATCTCTCTTTCTCTCGTTTTTTCTTTCTTTTTCCCTCTATTTCTCTCTCTTTCTAATCTTTCTCTCCTGTATCTCTCTCTCAGATCTTTTTCTGCTGTATCTCTTTCTCTCTATCTCTCTATCCTTTCTTTCTCTTCTGTATCTCTTCAATCTCGGTACCTTTTTTTCTCTATTTCCTTTACTCTCTCATTCCTTCCCATTCTTTATCCCTCTCCCGTTTCCTCTCTTTCCTCGCCTTTCTCTCTTTCGTTTCCCCTTTTTCCTACTCGTTCTGTCTCCTTCTCACTTTTTCTCTGTTTCACTCAATTTTTCTTTCCCTCTGTTGTTTCCCACTTTCTCTCTCTCTCTCTATTCATGCGTCATTATCTCTCGCTCTTTCTCATCGTTCATCAATCATCCTTCTTTCTCTACCAATCGCTCTCTCTCTCTCTCTCTCACTCTCTCTCTCTCTCTGAGAAAGGTAGGAAAAGGTGTAATGTGTGTGACAGAAGGGGGAGGGGAATGAATCCCCGGGTTGTTCCCATATATTCCTACACATTGAAGGAAGTATGAAGTGTGGCTGAAGGTTAAACGGTTTGTGTGACTTGTGAGTGACAAGTGGTTAAGGGAATAACAAGGAGAGAGAGACAGAGAGAGAGAGAGAGAACCGGGAGGAGGAGGAGGAGGAGAATCAGAGAAGCCGTGAAAAGAGAAGGTATGAAGCCGAAGAGGAAGTGAGTGAATGGATGTGTAGCAGTGTAAGTTTACGTCGGAGGTAAAAGAAGAAGTGTGTTTGATGATGTGAGAAGAAAGATGCCGACAAGGCAATCACCGCTTTATTCTCCCCGCCTTTCAACTTTCCGCGAGAGAGAGAGAGAGAGAGAGAGAGACCGAAACAGAGAGAGCCAAGGAAGAATGAAAGAAGGAAGCAAGAGAGAGAAACAGCGAGAGGAACAAAAGAGAGAGAGAAAGAGAGAGACAAGCCAAAGAAAAACAGAGAGAGAGGAACAAGAGAGAGACAGACCATATAATAATGAAAGTGAAAAGCAAGAGAGAAATAGAGAGGAACAAGAGACACAGAAAGAGAGAGGAACAAGAGACACAGAAAGAGAGAGGAACAAGAGACACAGAAAGAGAGAGGAACAAGAGACAGAGAGAAACTCGGAGGAAAAAAGAGAGAGAGAACAAGAGACAGAGAGAAAGAGGGAGGAAAAAAGAGAAAAAGGAGAGAGAGACAGGCCAAAGAAGAATGAAAGAGTGAAGCAAGAGAGAGAAAGAGAAAGGAAATAATCAGAGAGAGAGAGGGAGGAAAAAGATAGAAATAGAGAGAGGGGAGAGAGAAAGAAAGAGAGAGAAGAGAGAGAAAGAGAGAGAGATGAGAGAGAAAGA
>JAQGBT010005429.1:0-14344 GCA_034698585.1 Disparrhopalites patrizii
TGTAATTACGTAAGTGGTAACGTGGACCTCCCATTGTGCTCACGCACTCTAAGGGACGAGTTGTCCAGTCATTACATTACACAAAGGGCATCTCTCAGAGTATGCCAGAAGGAACCTAACTATATTCTGAAGGAGATGAAAATGGAAAAGTAGAAAATGAATGAATTTGCCGAGGACGACAATTCATAATGGAGAGTCGAAACTTGAGAAAGTATAAATTCAGACATAGGAAAAAACGGAGAAAAATAAAGTGTGGAAAGCCAGAGAAGTAAAAAACGCAAAGAAAGTTAGGAAGAAAAGTAGAGAAAGTAGAACATTCACAAATCCCAAAGCATTCAGAAAGCAGAAAACTGAGAAAATGTAAGAAAAAAGCAAAAGTCAAGACCAGAAATTGTAGCAGCACTTGTTGAAAAATTCAGGGGAAAAAATTCCAAAAGGCTCGCCTGAGACCAATGTGAGAGTTATACAAGCGCAATCTGGAGGACATGAATGCTTTCCCCCAGGACGTTATTAGCCCCCTCCAAAGCTCTTAAGAAATGAAAGTCCTCTCAACAGGCGGGGACGACGCGGCCTTGGGACAAAAAAATCTCATTTTCTTATTCACATTTCGCTCCTCTCATTTAATTCCCCTTAAAAAATCTCCTTGCTTCCCTTGGATGTTTCATTTCTAAGCGGCTCCCTGGGAGTGCTTTCTCCTGCAATTGGAGTCACGTATTGCAAAAAAAAGGGAGAAAGCTCTGCTCATGTAATTATACTAAACATCAAAACAAATCGAGAGAGAAAGCGTCTTCAGATCAGTACAATTTTATATACAGCCGAAACAAACATTGTCGTAGAAACAAATTGGAACTTTCTCCTGCAGAAAGTTAATTGCGTTTTTGTCTGAAACAATCCCAGATTATTCTAAAAATAAATTGTACCAAATGTGGGATTTTTTTTCGAATTATGTCAGAGAAAGCTGGACTTATTGTGACATCAAAGTTTCCCATCACCAGAAACATCTTTTTTATTTCTCTTCGCCGTACAAGATCACTTTCTCCTTCTTTTTCTCTCGCTGTCTCCCTTTTTTTCTTCTGGCCAATTCATGTACTCCATCTGTTTTATGAGACAATGACACCTTTCTTCTGTGGACCAGCATAGCAAGCTTGAAGATGAGCTTAAGATCCAGGTGGAGCTCATATAACTTTTATGACAACTTTTAATTGGAGCCATAATACCCGGGATATTTCAGACCGGGACACACCAATCCAGGTGGTAAAATATCGGGTCCTTTTTGTGGCGAATGCACCGAGTAATTAAATTCAGCGGGTTGATAAAGCGTCTCTTAGATGCGATCGAAAATTTAAAAGCGGGAAGACCGTAATTGTAAAAATGAGCTCAAATTAAAAAGGGAATTCAAAGGGAATGAGAAATTAGAGAAAACAGAAATACAGTGGAGTCTCTATATAGCAACTCTGAAGGGAAGGGCGGAAAATATTGTCACCGGGAAATGTTGTTATATAGAACAATGAATATGTACCTTACATGTACGAAGAACTGGCAAAATTATGTTTTTACATGGAAATATTGTTATAAAGAGACATGTTATAGAGAGACTCCACTGCACTATCGTTTGCAACTGTTCTGCAAACTGAGGAAATGTAGCCAGAAAGAAGAAAACAGAGATTTTTGTGACAAGAGAAAGCAGAAAATTCGGTACGACAAGAAAGCAGAAATAGCTATAAAAAAGAACGCAGACATCTCTGTAAGAAGAGAAGGCAGAAAATACTGCAAATACAGAAAGCAAAAATTTCTGTGACGAGAGAAGACAAACATGTTTAAGAAGAGAGAAAGCAGGAATTTTTATGAACAGATTAAGCAGAACATTTTATAAGCAGAGAAAATAGAAAATTCTATAGGAGGAGAAAGCAAGAAAAATTATAGATACAGAATGCAGAGGATTCGTTAAGATAAGAAAGCAGAAAATGTTTTAAAAGTGAATAAATAGAAACAAATAGAAAAAATCAAGGGAGAAAGCAGAACAAATCGGTAAACAAAAAAAGCATTCCGAAGAGAGAAAGTAAAAACCATGAAAACGTTGCAAAAAAACAAGCATCAAAGATTTTGTGAAATCAAAAACACAAGAAATGCTACTACAGGAGCAAGCACTTAGATAAAAGTAAGCGGAAACCAGAAAAATACTGCAAACAGAGACAGAATAAAAATTTTGTGAAAGGAACACCAAGAAAAATTCTCTAAACGGGAAAGCCGCAAAATTCCGTCCAAACAGCAAAAAGCAGAAAAATGCCAAAAAAAACATTCAATCAAAAAAGCAAACAGTAATTATACGAGTAAAGTAGTACGGAAAAAAATTTATGAAACGCTATTGGAAAGGAAAAGGCAAAAAAAACTCTAAAGAAAACTAAATCCAGATGACTGAACGGAGAATTCAGAAAAATGGAAAACAATAAATTTCACAGCAAAATGCAAGGCGATTGTAAGCCAAAGATCTAGACGATTAGATTTAGAAACAGATGAACAGAAATAAAATTAGAAACAATGAAATAGGCCGAAAATCGGAAAAAAGTAAATAGACAGAAAATAAGAAAAACATAAAACCAAAATGTAAAGAAAGGAAATAGAAAGAAAATTAGAAAAAAAACTAGAAATAAATAAACAGAAACAAAACAAGGGAAAATAAATAGACATAAAAAAATATAAACAAAATAAGGAAAAACAAATAGAAAGAAAATTAGAAAAAAATAAATGGAGACAAAATAAGGAAAAATAAATAGAAACAAAATTGGAAGCAAATAAATAGATAGTTATAAATAAATATATAGAAATATAAGTTAGAAATTATTTTATTAAAATTATATGATTCTGCCTGGAGAAAAGCAGAATTACATAACTTCGTGGACATCAATGAGCTTAGACAAGCTGGAGAAAGCATGCTCTCGAAACATGTGCGGATGCATATATAATACAAAATTCCCTAATGGGAAAATACCCCATCAAATAAGCAAAATATCCCCAGGAAAATGGGGCCCAGAAAGGGACAGAAGAAGCGAGTACGTCAAAGATTAGGTCATAAGAGTAAATGGTAAGAAAAAAGGAGGAAAACATTTCAAAAAGGGGACAAAAAATGTAATATACTGCAATGGGAAAACCGAGAAAGCCCTAAGTACTATCACCAGCTTTCTCTCCAACTTTCTCTCTCTCGCTTGCTCTTTTTTTTCTGAATAATCCCCCACGTTCCAGCTGTTAACTAGAAAAACACGCTCATGACCCGGGAGCATCCATTCGCCGGGAATTAAATGGCATCACCACCACGGAATCTGCCTTGTTAGCCAGCCTTGTCCTTTTTTTTATATTCCCAAAGCTCCTCCCAAAAACCTATCCAGGAGAAAGTTGATAGTGGAAGCGACACAAGCCATTTCATGTCTATGGCCATTCCAATATATTTTCTCCCACGTCGAATAATACATGTTTTGTATGCATTTTAATCCTCCCCTCAAAAAAATCCCAATGTTCGGCTTATTCACACGGAGGCTTTCCGTCCGTGGATAATTCCTACATTTGCTGTACATATGGGCCCTTATAGTTGCTGCTGGTCCTCCATATAACGGTCTAGTATACTTACATGGTTATTAGGATACGCATTAGGATTTATAGGGAACGTCTGGGAATGCCGCCGGAAAATATGCTCGGACGCCAAATATTTTTGCAGGGAATTTTTTGCTCCCAGGATTCTATTATTGTATTTCTATTAGACCCATCCAATTAGGTTTGGGCATGATATGGGCGGGATTCTGTGGATATTTACGTAATGTGTACATGTAGGCATATGAAGGCTGTGGGTTTCAAATAGGTTTAAGTACATTGGGTGACATTTTTAGGGAGAATTTTTGCGTGGGTATAAAACTCGCGTTGGGTCTGGCCGTAAAAGTTTTTGTAAATATTTATTTTCATTTATTTTTATTTTTTAAAATGTGGACCTAAACCGTATTAGGACTTGATATGGATACAGAATTTTCCATTGTGTATGTGTGTGTGGGTTGTGAATAAATTTGAGGAGGCTGGAAGGTGCGGCTGCTTCTGACGGGCCGTGTGATGCGTGTGATGCAAAGTGGCTCGAATTGTGGTCACATTTCCGGAGGAAAAAGCCCTGCCTTCACAAATCATATGGAAGATATATGTATACACACACATACATATATACGAGCGAATATTTGTGTATTTGAGTGTTAATTTGTATATATATAGCTTTATGTAAATATGTACACATTGCATATTCATATGTGCAGCCATCCTCCATCGGCAGCTGGTTGAGCCCGGAGGGAATTCTAATTTTGTGCAACAACCGGCCAAGCTATATATTATGTACGAATTATGCAGATATACCGGAGGCAGTTATACGTGTAATAGATATGTATCGTATGCGCGCCGTAAAATGCAACCGGCTCTCGCGCTTATAACTTCTCTATAGCAAGGTGTAGACGTTTGAGCACTAGCTAGTTGGAATGCTAAGAAGTCCAGCTTTCAGAATTGAGAAATATATTTATTCAAAACCTTCCCCTTCAATAACTATGGCATGTGAAACGCGTGAAAAAAATCACATGTTAACATTTGGGGTTGAACAAATTAAAAGCATACCCTGAATTAGATGACTAAAGATTCGAGGATTTTCTTCCAGCGCAATTTCAATTTTTTCAAAATTTTCGGAATTTAAATGAAATTTTCTATTTTCCGTTCTGTTTTTTATAAATCCTTTTTGTTGAAAGTTTTTGTGAGTCGAAAAATCGAATTTTTTTCTGGAGGTTTTACTCCGGAGAATTTTACTTCCCAACTTGAGAAATAACAGTACGTAAATTTAATTACTTGTAGTAAGTTTGGTTATCCAGTTCCTTTGGTATTTTGTCAAGGTCATTGTGAAATATACGAAATTAATAATTTGCAAAAATATTCCGCGAAAATAAAGTACGCAGGACTAAAACAATATTGACTTCCTCTTCGGAGTTTCTGTAACAGCAGAATGTTTACAAAAAGTTCCTTGGGGCGTTCCTTAGCAAAAATCGTATGTTATCGTGGGAACATCTTCGTGGGTTTATTACCCATACTCAAATATGTATTAGAATATTTATAATAAATATATTTATAAAATATATGTACAATTGTTTTGATTTGTTAACCCCCATATGTTTAACATGTGATTTTTTTCACGCGTTTCACATGCCATAATTATTGAACGGGAAGGTTTTGAATAAATATATTTCTCAATTCTGAAAGCTTGACATCTTAGCATTACAACACGCTAGTACTCAAATGTCTGCACCTTGCTATAGAGAACTTATAAGCGCGAGAGCTGGTTGCGTTTTCCGGCGCGCATACGGTATGTACATACATGCATGCTGCATGCATGTACATATGTATTATATTATATGCTTCCTTGCGGATTGCATTCGGAAACGCTGGGGAAAGTAAATAAAGCACCGGAATAATATTTGGTTTAAAAACGCTCTTGCACAAACTATACAGAATATTTAAATGAAGCAGGAAAACACGCAACATTTTGAAATAATTTTGTAGAATAACTTTGTATAACTTTGTACTTATAACATTTTTGAATGTGGTTGTAAAATTAAAAAAAATGGATTTAATTAGAAAAAGGAGAAAACTGAGGGGAAAAAGTATGAAATTAAGGCAGGGAAATTTAGGGATTTGGAAGAGAGAAATTCGAGAGGAAAGTATTCCGAGATGTAGCAATTTAAAGTCATTTGCGAAGGAATTTTTAAGGACATTCGGTTCATCAAATTTTGGACCGATACTTGATGGGAAATCTAGGAAAAATCGGAAGCGGAATGTGCTGGATTTTAGAATTGACGTTTACAATATTTCATTGAACGAATCAGGAAATCTCCGACGAAATTCGAAAACAGAGGACGCTCAAATTGGGAAAATAACTCTTACAAAGCGTGAGCAAAAAGTGAAATACGTGAACGTTTTTTTTTAACCATTTTATGATTTCATTAGTACTTGCGTATATAAAAACTTGTAGGTGTACAAACTGGTCTGCTGGATGTCTGCACGTCACCCGAAAATCCATTAGAAAAATTAAATCTAATGAAATAAAGCTTGCCAAACCGCCAATTTATTCTCAGGTATAGAGAATGGCCACAGTAAAGGCCTGTGGCCATGTTCAGGATCTCGGAGCACTACGGACAACGGCATTTATTGAAGACAAAGACACGGTCATAAAATCTAATTTTATTGCTTTCACCCCCCAGCCTGTGCCGTGGATAAAATGCTACACGGAAAAACAATCAACATCTATATATATGTACATATAAATACAATATACAGTCGACTCTCTCTCTACAGCAGCACCACATCTGCACCAACAAAAGTGCTCCTAGAACGAACTGCTGATATTGAGAATTAGTTGAAAAAATATAACTAATAATTAATTAAGATGATTTTCTGGATTAACTTTGTTAACTTTCCAAATTCTAACAATATTTACACAATTGGGCGTAAATATTTACATTTTAGCGAGAAAAGAAAGAAATTGTGCGGGTATAGAGTTGCGGTGCTTTTATAGAGAAACCGTTAATGTTGAAGGGATACCTGACTTAGGCGCTAATGCTCTCGTAGGGAGAAAGTGTTGTTATAGTGAGAGGAATGTGAGCGAGGGAAGAAAATACCCTGATGTTACAGAGTAACTCCTGTTATAGGGAGTGCTCTTATAGAGAGCGTACTTTACATGGTAAAGCTGTACGGGGGATTCAGCTCTGCAGTTATAGAAAAAGTGCTCTTATAGGGAGGGCCGGTATAGGGAAAGTCGACTGTACATACATAATGTATACAATGGAGTCTCTATGTAATAACTCTGAAGAGACAAGAGAAAAAAGTTGCTACTAGGAAAAGTTGTTATATAGAACATTAAATATGCATCTTATATGAACGAAGGGCACAAAAAATAATGTTGTAGTATAGAAAAGTTTTTATAAAGTGACGCCACTGTATACAATACTTGTTGTCATCAATTCGCGGGGAAAGCATAAAATGCGCAAAATAAAATACACCACACAAAATAAAATAAAGTAACAATTTTGCAAAAAAATAAATGGCGTGTACAGTGGACCCTCTCTATAACAACTCTTCCTATGACAACTTTTTCTCTATAACAACTTTATTTTTCAGCCCTTCGTATATGTAATGTACATATTAAATGTTCTATATAGCAACTTTTCCATATAATAACCAATTTTTCTCTTCCCTTCAGGGTTGTTATAGCGAGAGTCCACTGTACAGGAAAATAAAAAACGCGCAAAATAAAACATGGAAATTAAAATAAAAATGGTGGAATTTAAAATAAATTAAAGTGTACAAAATTAAATAAAAAACATGCCACGTAAAACTTAACCTGTGTCAAATGAAATTGAAAAATACATTATAAAATAAGAAATGCAGAAGCTTGTGAGGCTTCCTGAGGGCAAAAAAACGCTTTTGTCCCATTACGAACCCAAAAGATTTGGGGGTGAGGAGCCCCAGAAAAAAAAAGGGAAGAGGAGCGAGGAAGAAGCAATAAAAATTTCAAAGGGAGAACAAAGTCCCCTGAGAATTTTTCGGGCCGTCACCAAAAAAAAACCTTTCTTTTCATTTCTATTGGGCTCCCAGCCCGCCTTTCAACTCCGTTATTGATTGCTCCGCCTGTCTCTCCCTCATTTTCCCCCGTACTTTCTCCTCCATCCCAAAGAGCTCAACATCCGCCTTCCTCCTTAAACTATGTGGGCCCCAAGAAAAAAAGGAGAAGATTCCCTCGTATTTTTTTCACTCTATAAAACACGGGAGAAAAGGAGGATTCGGAGGGAAAATGGAGTCCGATAAAAGTTGTGGGGATTTTCTAGGGGAAAAAAACCGCCAGAGAATCATGTCACATTGTATTCTTCTCTAAACTTTCTTTTTTATCTCCATTCAACTTTTTTTTAAAACTCCCGCGCCATCATTGACTTTTGGTACAAATCCACCCTTCAGTTTTTCTATTGTGAGTTTTACCGTAAAATCTCCGTTTTTCCCAGAAATACCCAATTGTTGCTAAAATCAGGATTTTTCAGGAGAAACTATTTTGCAACAATTCACCGTAATTCCTCCAATTTTCCCACACTTCTCTCCACATTGTGTCGAGAGAAAGCCGCAGATACGCTCGAATTTTCCTCGCAACTTTCCCAACAAAAATCCCCAAGAAAAGTCCACAACAAAAGTCCACAACAATTGTGTACTTTCACCCAAAAACCACACTTTCTCACTGCCCTTTGGACCTACACAATGCCGTAATAAGCTCGTCTTTATTCGAATACAGTCGACCCTCTCTATAACGGGCCTCCCTATAACGGCTGCCGCACCATAACGGTGTTCACAAACCCGCCCGAGAGATTTACTACGATAAATTCTATAACAGTTTTCTCCATCACAGTTTTTTCTCTCTAACGGGAAAATTTTGAATCCCCCGCCGTTCAGCCTCTCTCCATGTAACGGTTTTAGGATACACCTTCACATACTTCTCTCTCTATTACGGCTATAGTACTAGCTCTGAATCCCTCGCTGTTTAGCCTTCGTCTGTATAACGGGCTTGGACCTTGCCTTCGTACATTTCTCACTCTATATCCGGTTTTTTTTTGTAATTTTGAATCCCCTGCCCTTTAATGGGTTTTTTATAACGGTCTTGTATTATTCCTTATGCAGTGGAGTCTCTCTATAGCAGCATCCAAGGGAAAACACAATTTTGCTGTTATAAAAGGAATGCTGTTATAAAGAACACAATTATTATGTATTAAATGTACCAGGTGCTGCAAATACTATGACGTTATGGAGAACATGCTGTTATAAGGGGTGCTGTTACGAGAGACTTCACTGTACCGGCTATTCTCTATAACGGCTAAATGTACCGTCGACTCTCTTTATAACGGTTGCTCTAGAATCAGCAAAATTCCCACGTGATAACGAAAAACGGTTATGGAGAACAGACATTTCTATGTTAACAACTGGATAAAGTTTTCGAGGAAAGCCTTTTCTGTCGCCGTTATGGAGAGAAAACCGTTATAACGGAGCCCGTTATAGAGAGGTTCGACTGTAGGTGCTTTTTGTTAAACCGCTGTAGAGAGAGTCGATTGTAATTTTCACCCAAAAAGTTCTTTTCCTCCCAAAATTCTTTCCACCCAAAGAAATGTCTTGTGTAAATAGGCCGCTATTATGATATTCGTGCTTCCTCCGGCACTTTCTCCCCATTTTGATTATGGAGAAAGTTGCAAAGTATTTTATTACCTCAAATACAGTATTGATTAAAGGGACTCCTAAATAAGTACAATATCGCTTTCACCCTCAAAGAAAATTACTTGGGGAAAGTTGGGCTTGAGTACTTGTTCACAATTCATGTCTTATCACTTGTACTTTCACCAACTTTCTCCTCTTTCCCCCCAGCTCTTCCCATAATAGTTATGTTTTTATGCGGGAAATTCTCTTCATTATGCACGTATAGTCATACTTATATGGAGAAAGCATATAGCAAGGAAGTTGGGCGGGAGGAAAAGGGAAATTGTTCAAGTGGAAGATGCCTTGCGGTGAAAGTTTCTTTTTTCCCAAGCTTTCTCTTGGGCTTTCTCTTAGGCGATGGGGGCTTTATCAGGCGATTCAATGCATGGGATTCCCCGAAATTCCTTTGAGTAGAAAGAACTCATCAGACAGAAAAGGTCCAGGGTAGAAAAAAAGGGAGACGAGGTTCATATGATTTCCTCGTGTGCTCCTTCTAATTACTTTCCACCCCAAATCGATCCTCCTTTGAATCGGCAGGACGAAAGGATGGTGAAAGCCTTTTTCGGGTCCTGCCTAACGGCATTTCAAATGTGGAATTGACATTTCTTTTTCGGGGAAAAGTCTCCCTTGTCCTTTCATCCTTTTCAAACGAATCGAGGCAAGATTTAATTTAATTGTAGGATTTATTTTCGCCTTTTACGAGTTATGAAAATCTGTGGAGGGAAAATTATCTTTTTTGTATGTGGGCCTTTCATGTATACATGCTCAACGTTTGCGCCGTCATGCTGTGCTTATGAAGAAATTTTGGGGATTGAACTTGGTTTAGAATAAATAAATTCTGTAAACGAATACATTTTGTATGAAAGGAATTAAATTCTTTCATTTTCGTATTTGGACGTTTACTTTCCGTTCGACCAAACGGAATTTGTGACAAATTGGCCTCTGCAGGGAAGCTACATGCTCGAATACAGTTATTAAATGCATACGTCAGATAATCCACAAACAGGGTCACTGGCGACGTGGCGATATTTAATTATGTAGCGATTACGATTTATTTTCCATTAAAGTTATTAATTACTGCAGTACAGTGGACCCTTGCTATAACAACCATGGGGGGAAGGGCCGAAATGGTTGTTACATGGAAACGTTGTTGTATGGAACATGTAATATGTACGCTACATATACAGTGGACCCATTCTATAACAACTCTCCTTATAACATGTTTTTCTCTATAATAACTTTATTTTTAACCCCTTCGTATATTTAATGTACATATTATGTGTTGCATATAACAACTTTTCTATATGTATAACAACCAGTTTTGCCCTTCCCTTCAGGATTGTTATAGCGAGAGTTCACTGTACGAAGGGGTGACAAATAAAGTTGTTATAAGGAGAATTGTTATAGAGAGAGTTAACTGCAGTACCCATTTGAATAAGTCTGTGCAAAGACATTGTATAATATAATGAGAAAAGTAAATGGCAACGGACAAGATGACAGCGGTTCGATACTGAATCGGATTTGTCGATTCAATTCGATTCGATTCAAATATTCGAAAACTTGTTTCGACTCGACACCGTGAATCGCATCAAATAATTTTATTCAAGACGTAAATGGGATGATAAAATTAAACTGAAATTCGATTCATTGGATCCATTATTTAAAACAAAATGTTTGGATATTCTTCCGAAGCAGAGCAATAGTCAAAAAAAAAATCCTCAAAAAAACAAAGAAAAAGAAAAATGGAGACTGTGAAAACTAGAAAAATAGAAACGGCGAAAGTAAATTACAAAATTAAAACGTAAAAAATTGAAAGTGAAGAAAAATGGGAAAGAGTAAATGAAAAGGGCAGAAACTTTTCAAGAAAAAAAGAAATTAAAAGAACGAAAAATTGACTAGAAATAGAAAGAGAGAAAGCGCAATTGCATGCGGGAGATGAATTGAAGAAAAAGCGAGAAATATATGATGCAGAAAAAAGCACTGATTAAATGCAAGACAGAAAGGCAAATAAAAGAAAAAAAGTCTCAACCGGATAAAAATCAAATTCCAACGGACTTGAGACGGACAATGAAAGCAAACGGACCATCAAAAATGCATATCAGAAATCATTTATTAAAAAGAGAAAGTGTGTGGTGGAAACGCGAAAACCATGGGCAAAGCGTTACACATAAAGCTCAGATTTAGGTAACAATTAAATGGTAAGAACCGGGTTATAAAATGGGACAAGGTTACGCAAAAACACAAAGAAACTGATAAGACCACTCTATAGCACGGGAGAGCAATTGAACAAAAGGAGAAAGTGCGTAGCCCGAATGGCGCCAGGGAAAATCGCGGGAATAAAAGTTTCATAGATAAAGGCGGACACCGTAGATTAGGGAAGACACACAATTGAAGAGACGCACAATGCCTTGTTTGAAAGAGCTAGGATGGAGTCGTAGGGTATAAGTTGGATTTTGTAAGGCTATAGTCAGGCGTGAAATCCTGGGCCCGTCCCTCATTAATATCCTCTTCCGCTTTCAACTTGTAATGATATAACGGCATCATATTTGCCCAATCCCAAGGATCACTCACGCTCCCTTTTCTCCATTGTCTGCTTCTGTATGCGGAATTAATGTCATCATCGCTCCCGAGTACAAACGAAGCAGCCACGTGGAGGATGGAAATTTGTAGTTTAGGGCACCATTCCGAGCCTTTTGAATCTGCTGTTTACTGTGTATCGTAATTCAAAACAAAACTAATTTCAAATAAGATGTTATTGCAATAAAACTAAATCGCTATAATTTATATCAATAGTATAGTAATGTTTTGGCTGCGTTGTAATGAAGAAAATTTTTAGGAGCATAATGTTTTGGCTTTTTGTCATTAAGTAAATTTTAGTGCAATATACCGTGACGAAATCAATTCTATTGCACATTTTAACGGCAATTTATGCCAGTACCGTTTTCGTACATCAGATTTTGTTACACATAGACGATAGGATGCTTTGCTGGACTTTTCTGATGCAAATTTGTTGCGTTGATCAATTTCTTATACACGTTTTTCACTACAAATTTATTTTGACGCCTGCTAATTTGTGCTAGTGTAAATTGTAGAACGAAAAAAAACGCGATGCAAATTTATTCGGCTGGTCGTTGATGGCGAACGTTGAATAAAATTCGTATTTCAGTATGCAAAAACATGCAAAAATATGCAAAATTTCACACCATGTTAATGCTGATTTATTTTAATTTATTTTGACGCCTGCTGAATGGTGCAAATTTAATGCGTTGCGTATTTAGTTGTGCAAATTTAGTAGGCGAAAGTTTAATTTGTATCACATTCAAATATGATAATTTGTATTACGCACGGTTTATGCCGCAAATTTCTTTTGAAGCCTGCTAGGCAGTCCAACTTTAGTCGACCTCACACATTCCACGGAAGTTTAATTTGCTTCATATTTAAATATAAAAATTTGTACTACGCCAGGTTTATGCTGCAAATTTATTTAAACGCCTGTTGAGTGGTGGAAATTGAGTGTATTGCGCATTTTGTCGTACAAATTTAGTCGGCCACTAACTTTCGACGATAGCTTGATTTGTTTTGTATTTAAATATGCAAATTGATATTACACCCGGTTTACGGTGCTAATATTTAACGACCTTTTTAACAACTTTTATTTCGCCTTCCCTTTATGGTTATAGCGAGATTTCACTGATAGGCGCATTCTTTTTGCAAAACTTAATTTGACGCAGACTTAAATATGAAAAATGATTATTGCGCCCGCTGAGTGATGAAAATTGCAAATTTACTGGCTAAACTGAACGTCGAAATTTCGGTGCAAATTGCATTGCTAATTCGAGCGGTTGCTTTGTGTTGCAAATTTAATTGCTAATTTGAACGCAGATTTTGCTGTGCAAATTTAATTCCTAAAATGAACGTCCAAATTTTGGTGCCATTGCTAACTCCAACGATTGTTTTGTGGTGCAAATTTAATTGCTAATTTGGAGGCCTAAATTGTGATGCATAAATAAATCGTGATTCGTGGTTTGTATGTGCGTTTTATATTTTAAGTTAGTTCATACCACGTGATGGAAATTTAGTTGGATGTCCACAAATATTTTATGTTTGCTGCAGAACCTCTGTTTTGTATGAAAATTAAATTTGACGCATAATTAGTTTTGTAAATACGTATGCATATTTTCTCGCGTTTTAAATATGGAAATTTGCTTTTCCAGTTTCTTCCTCCATCAAGGTTTATGTTGGATTTCACTCTACAAACTTGTTATACCTCCATCCCTCGTTTTACAAAAGGAAGTCACGCGTAAATATCCAGCAAGTGCTAGGACCTTCCAGGAGAAAGTTTCCGAAGAAAGTTGTTGCAAAAGAGAAAGTGATGAAGATTTGATCGGAATTTAAGTGCCAAGCTGGAACATTGGTTACGGCAACCCCTTCGAAATTTCAAAATACACCTAGAAAGAAGATATAGATATATAAAGCACATATGTACAAACGTGTATTTAATGGAAGATCTGCCCCCTGAAAAACTTGAGAGGACGAAGACACTTTCTCCGTAGACAATCTCTGTATTTTCCCTGCATTTAATGGGATGCCTGTAGTACAATGCCCACCCCAAAGAACTTGTCTCCCATGCATTATTTATGAGTGGATGATTCTCCCCGGAAAAAAAGAGGGAATAATCAGTCCCCGGGAAAATCGATGATCATTAGCATTCCCAGGACATGAGTTTTTTTTTCACTCAATTTGTCCCACAACGCCGGGGAAAGTAGTTGAGTGTGAATATTTACACGTGGCTTTCTTTCCTTTCCGGGAACGGCAAATACGGCGAAAGCTACGCTTTAGAATTTTCCAGGTGACAATTGTTCCCCGGAAGGAAGCTTTTCTAGTGTCATTGGACCAATTTTATAGCTGGGCTTTAATACCAAAATTTATTTGGTCGTAAAGCCTTCCTGAATGAAAAACATACATTTTAAATACATTTTTAATACATTTAAAAATACATTTAAAATACATTTAAAAAATAGTTTTAATACATTTAAAAATACATTTAAAATAC
>JAQGBT010005430.1:0-14343 GCA_034698585.1 Disparrhopalites patrizii
TCTTACTTTCTCTTTAATCAGCTTTCTCGATTTTTCTTTCTTACTTTCTCTTTAATCAGCTTTCTCGATTTTTCTTTTTTACTTTCTCTTCAATCAACATTCTCGATTTTTCTTTCTTACTTTCTCTTTTATCTGGTTTCTTGTTCTTCCCTTCTATTTTCTACTGACTACATTGTCAGCCCTCTCGTTTCCTTCTCTTACTTTCACTCTCGCCTGGCTTCTTTCATTGTACTTTTTTACTTTCTCTCTCTATTCGTCTCTTTTGGTGTTTATTCCCGTTCTTGTCTTTTTTAATCTTTGGCACCCTTCCCATTATTTTCTCTGCCTCCGCATTTCTCTTCCTTAATTTTTATTTCTCTCTCGTCTTAAATTTGTAATTTGTTCTGTCTGCATTCTTTGGTTTTCCTTTTTTGCACTCCAGTCACTTTTCCCATGCATTTTCCAGAGTGCGGTTCTCGTTCCTCCACGAATTAGACTTCTATCTTGTTCCATTTCCTCCCTTTCCTCACCTCACCTACTTTCCCCCGTACTTTCCCATTCCTTCCCCCTTGTTTCCGTTCTTCTAAATAAATAATTCTGACTTGGTGGAAGTGCAGAGTGCATGAAAACCATATTTACGCCAAATGAACACCATTTTCCCAAATTTCCTTTTTTCTCTCCGCAATGCTGGCGCCCCCATCATCCTCCTCATCATCGTACAACAATCTTTGAGAGGAGATCAGGAGGAGATATTTTTTATCTTTTCATTTTCTTCCTCCTACCCTCTGACCATTTCCTCTTACTCATTTTCTTCTCCTCTGCTTGCATATTATGACATTGGCCCTCTAAATTTTTTTCCGGGAAAATGAATCTAATTATGGAGCCAATTTTCACACTAACGTCCTTATAAGAAAGGAAATTCACTAGATAATTCTGATTTCCTACGAAATCCTTGACTAAGAAATGACGTGGGAGAAAAATTCCCTCAACTTTTGATCCAAGAATCAAAAGATCCACAGCATGCTTTTTTTTGGACGTAAGAACATCTGATGAAGAGAGTAAATGAATGCTGTTGGATAGGAATTGTCAATTATCAATGTACGATGGGATTTCCCCTTCCACAAAACTATCCCGGACAACTAGAAAAGCCCCAAATGGAAAAAGGAGAAAGTGGTCCTAACTGTTTTTACTAAAGGAAAAGGAATGGCCACATTATTTTATTTGTAGTAGTGTGAAAGGAGAAAATAACAGTTTTTTTTTCACACAAACACAATAAAAAGCTTTTTTTGTTGTAACTTGAAAAGAAAAGGAGGAAAACCTGGTGGTTTTTTCACTCAAATGGCAAATTACGGCCCTTTTTTTTATTGGAAATGTTGATTGAATGGAGAAAATGGGGAGAAAATCCCATTGAGCGGGCCTTGGACTGTTCTCACCTCACAATTTCTGTCGTTATGGGCACTTTCCCAGCCAAAAGTGGGAGTATGTTTTCTTTCTAGGTTCTTTCCAGGCTTTATCACAAAGAAAGTCAGGTCCTGGGATTTCCTGGACATGGTTTACTTAATCCCTTTTCAACCCCAACAATGGAAGCCTACCAGCAAAGGCGAGACAAAAAAGCTTGCAGAAATATTCACAGTCAATTTAAAAAACAATATTCATATTCTTGAAAATTAAATATAAATGAACCAAAAGAATCGGAGGAAAATCTAAAAAAAAAAAATTATTTGCCATTAAAAATCCTCAGAAGAAGGAAACGTCACAAGAACAAATTACATTATAAAATAATATTAGATATAAAATTCAAAATAGAAATAATTCCGAAACAAAAATCAGATTGGAATTCGAAGAGGCGATTTAAAAGCTAAAACGAGGAAAAGCGGAAAATTGCATGATATACAGGAAACATTTGAAAAAGAGAAAGTCCGGAAGAGAAAAATGTTCTAAATTGAAAGAGAAAGAAAGGACGACGAAATTGCTGGGAAACAAAAGGACCAGGACTAGAAAAAAGGAGAAGAAAGAAAGAGGAAGTCACGGGGAAAGCTCCAGACTTAAGTTCCCCCAAAATCTCCCTTCTTATTTTCCCTTTCTCTTTCACTCACATTTAAGTCTCAATAACATGAAAAGCCGCCAAGTGTGAAGGAAATTGTGGGGGAGAAATGTATTGAAAGAAAAAAAACATCTTTTCTTTTTTTCTCCCAACACATTCCCTCCATCGTACAATAAGTCACTCCTGTCTTTCATTCCGACTTTCTCTTCTGCTACAGTATCAGGGAATCTCCTGGAAAAATCTTGATTGAGTGTGTGCTACGACAAGTCCTCAATGACTGGTGGGGAACAATGGCCCAGTACACGCAATTATTCTCCCAAATCTCTCGTGTGTGTGCGAGGAAACAAAATTCTTCACATGTAGGCCGAGACAGACAGGAGACACCAATATAGTACCTTTAAAACAGATCAATACAGGAGTTAAGCCGTGGAGAGAAAGCAATTATTTAGTGCCCGGACATTCTCCCACATTCTAACACCCTTTCATTGGGGAGAAAGGAGGAGCGGCAGATAATTTTGTGCCAGCCAATAGGAAGTTTAAAAAAGATAATTCCTATACAAATCCATACATTTAAATAAAAATATAAAAAATTGTCTAATTTTAATCAAATAAACAAATATGGTATTAAATGATGCGAGCAGGATGAGAAAATAAAAAGAACCACAAGAGAAAAAACTATAGCAAGAGAGTTCAGAATTAAGAAACCGAAGATAAAAAATTACAAAAACATAAAAAAAGAGAAATCAAGGATTGCTAGAGAAAATTCAAGGAAAACTGAAAGATTCAAGGGCGACTTAAAAAAGGAAATTAATGCAAAAGACGTGGTATCGAAGAAGGGGAAATGAGACCAAACAGAATAAATGAGCATGTACATAAATAGCAAAAAAGGCGAGTGAAATTATAAAAAAGAAAGAACAAGAGAGAAAAATTAGTGTGAGGAAATGGTCTAGAAATCGGAAGATTGAGGTAGCAAAGAGAAATAAAAAGCAAGCAAACATAGAAACAGGCAAATCAGACAACAAGCAATCACATAAACAAAAAAGAAGGCAACAACAGACAGAAGAAAAGAAAGAAAGCTGAAAAGAAGGACGAAAATCAACAACCAAAAAAATAGGAAAAACAAAAAAAGAAAACAATAAACAATGAACGACAAAAACAGAATTTAAAAAAAAAAGTAGACGGTTTCAGCTTTAGAACAAACGCAAAATGGGAAAGATGAGACTAAAATGAAACCAACGATTGTAACAAAAACAAGGAAAAGGGAAAGGCCAAGAGGTTAAAAAATAGAAAAAGAAGAACAAAAAAGGCGGCAAATCAAGAGAAATGAATCTATACCAAGATGAAGAAATGGCCGAAGAAGCTCTGGTGAGGGAGTAGAATCGCATAGGAAAAAGGGAAATGTAGAAGCAAATGCTTAAGTGCAAGGAAATTTGGAGGAGATAAAGAGTGTGTACAGAATAAAAAAAGCACCAGGAAATATTAGTGACATAAAAAAATCTCGAGAGAGAGAACAAACATACACGCACGCACAAAAAATGCTCATGCCTTGTCTCCCACGTATATTTCCCAAGTTATTGGTAAACTTTCTCTTGTGCACTATTACGCTTCTACATCATCTTCCCTCCCGTGTGATGACAAAAGTTTCAAATAATTTACCATCTCTTTCCCCCTCGCACGCCCCACACAATACAGAAAGTGTGTAGATCCGATGTGACAAGGACTTTCCCCCACCAAGTCAAAATAGATTCCTTCCCACTTTTACCCTCACATCTGCTTAGGCTCCCAATTTGGGCCACTCTCCCCACCTTCCTCCGTCCATGGCAGGTAACACAAATATCCCTTGACTCCTGAACATAAAAAAAAAGGAAAGTGTGAGATCGTGTGTGTACAAAGGTGGAAAATACAAGAGAGGGACAATTGACCCCGGAGAGATAAAGCAGGAAGCTACAAGGGGAGAAGAGATGCAAATGTGGAGGAGAGAGCTAATGCACTTTTCCCTCTATATATTCCTCCTTTTTTTTATTATCTCTCATCTTTCATATTGAATTTCCCTTACGGAGTGAAAAAACATTACACACACCAGTACTTTCTCCCGCTTGAGCAAGGGACCTCGGTCCTTTCAACATTTCACCTTCCAAACACACACACAGACAAATGTATAACTGGGGAATTGTTATATATGTTTTGCATTCTCTCCCACACACACTCTCTCTCTTTCTCTTTCTCTCTCTCAATCTCCTCCTTCTCTCCTTTTTGGGATCCTACGACAGAAAGTGAATGAAATGTGTGTAAATATGTGCTTATGCCAAGAGGGAGAAAAGTTATGACTGCGGGGAAAGTGTGTTGCAATTTCCCATTCATGCATTAAACCCAATGTAAACATGTATAGGAAGAGAGTGAGAGTGCCAGAGGACTGACGAGAAAGGAAATACGAGGACAAAAAGGAGCGCAAGTCAGCAAGGGAGCTGTGGAGAGAGCCACAAATAGAGAAAGGAGAGAAATTAAGGAATAGAGAGAGACTCGAGAAAAGAAAATGAATCAGGGAGACGAAAAGAGAAGAGAGACCAAACCAGAGATTGAGAGCAAAGGAGAAAACATGACGGAAGAGAGATAGAATGAGGGAGTCAGTGAGGGATTAGGAAAGAGAGAAAACGAGGGAGAAGAGAAAAATATTACCGTAAAGGGTAAAAGAGAGAGAGAGATTTTCGGGGAGAAAAAGAGAGAGGAAAAAGCGGGAAATCAGAGAGACAAAGAAAGGTGACGGGGATGAGAACAAATGAAATAAGTGAGAGAATGCGAGAATAATGGAGAATCATAAGGAGATTGAGATGGAGAAAGAGGGAAATATGGAGAAGAACAGAGATAGAGAGATTCGAAAGGATTGAGCAAAAGGCGGCGAAATAGAGAGAGACAGAAAAGCAATGAGAGAGAGAAAAAAAGCTAAGCAAGAGAGAGAAAAGCAGCGAGAGAGAGAAAAGCAGCGAGAGAGAGAAAAGCAGCGAGAGAGATAAAAGCAGCGAGAGAGAGAAAAGCAAGGAAAGAGAGCGAAAAGCAACGAGAGAGAGAGAAAAGCAGCGAGAGAGATAAAAGCAGCGAAAGATAAAGGCAACGAGAGAGAAAAGCAAGGAAAGAGAGCGAAAAGCAACGAGAAAGAGAGAGAAAAGCAATGACAGAGAAAGAGAAAAGCATCGAGAGAGAAAGTAATATATGGAGGAAAGGGCATAAAGTTTGAAGGAAAAATGTGTCGCCATGCATTTCTATGATTGAGCAACCACAAAAGGGAAAGTGGTGAAAGAAGGGGGAGAAGGGGGAAAGTGAATGAAAAAAGATTAATTAAAATGAGAAAAGAGCCCGTCTTGTATGGGGGAGTAATGAGATAATTATCACTTTTATTCCTGTCGCTTATGCCGCTTGATCCCCGGTCCCTTCCCTGGTTCCTTTCATACTATCTCCTCTCACTCCTTCTCTTACGAGGAGAAAGGAAGAGGTTGTGGGGAGAAGAAAGTTTTTGATCAACCGCAAAGGAGGCCGGGGGAGGGCTTGGGTGGTTTGGGAGCGGATTAAAAGTCAGCGAGGGGTGCGTACGTAATGTGGTGAGACGAAGGAATCTCTCTGCCGTCTTAAAATAACTTTTGAATTCCACACCTTATCTCCGCCTCCATGTAGGGTGGAGCAATTAAAACGCTTCTGCAAGAGACATTTCCCCAGTCACTCACCTTCTATTACAGACTCCGTGTGAGCTCATGCATCGTACTTGGGAGTTGCATTTTCTCCGTAAACTGCATCACCTTTAGTGTAATTTCAAATTAAAAGTAATAAAGACATTGCTGCCCATTTTAAGCGTTTCACCCTGTACCTTCCCGAATGAGAAATTAAAGCCCCAGCAGTGACAGCTGGATGAACTTTGATTGATTAGCGCGGGGTGAAAGTCTTCGAGGAAATTAAATTTGGGATTTTGACACCATCTCGAAATGGGATAATTTTTTAGTGAGATCTTATTTATGAGTAATAATAATGTGCAATACGTATTACGAAGATATATAAATGCAATTTTAGTTTTATTCAAAAACAATTGTGGAACAAGTAAAAACCACACAACATTATACGGTTAAATGAAAGGGAAAATTGGAAATGAAGGCTGCAGATAATACTGACAATTTTTCAATATGACAGTTGTAACATTGAAATTAATGCAGGTGTAAGCTAAATCAAATAGCTACAAGAACCTAACAAGAAGCTTACAGACAGAAAAAATACCATTACATTTGAAAACAGAGTAGGCAAAAATATAGAAAATACAAAGGGAAAGCAAATTCACAGGGGAAATTAAAAAAGATAAACAAATTACAGGGAGATTTAAAAAGAGAAAGCAAGATTGCAGGACAATTTAAAAGAGAAAGCAAAATTAAAGGAAAATTTACAAAACGTCAGCAAAATTAAAGGGAAATTTAAAAGTAAAAAGCAAAAAACAGGAAAATTAAAAAGAGAAAGCAAAAAACAGGAAAATTAAAAAGAGAAAGCAAAAACAGGAAAATTAAAAAGAAAAGCAAAAGTACAGTGAAATTAAAAAAAACTACTGGGCAATTTAAAAGAGAAAGAACTAAACAACAGAGAAATAAAGAAAGAAACCAAAATTGCAGCGCAATTTAAAAAAGAACCCAAAATTAAATAAAGATTTACAAAAACACAACAAAATTAAAATGAAATTGAAAAGAGAAAGCAAAATTGAAATGAAATTTAAACGGAGAAAGCAAAATTACAGAAAAATTTAAAAGAGAAAGCAAAATTAAAGGGAAGTTTGAAAAGAGAAGGCAAAATTAAAGGTAAATTTGAAAAGCAAACGCAAAATTAAAGGCAATTTTAAAAAAGCCGGTATAAAAGAGAATTTTGTAGAAGAAAATTCAATTAGACTGGGAATTTGGAAAAATTGAAGTCATATAGGGATATTTTTAGAAAAAGAGAAAGCAAATAGATATATTTTTGGAAAAACAAATACAAAGATAACGGAAGTGAACCCACAACACAATAGAATAATGTTTCTGTTTTACGCATTTAGGATGGTGTTTGAAAAAAAGTGAAAGGTTGAAGTTGCTGAGAGAAAGAGAAGTGAGAGTATAAGAGAAAGGCGAGGATGGTGGGAATTTCCGGGGGTCTTTGAGGAATTGGACGTTGGAGAGAGGTGACATATGTTGGGGGAGAATATTTATGTTATTATTACTCCTTACGACTCTTTCCCAAGCAAATGCGAAAAGAGCCCCAAAGTTTTTCCAAACAAAGGATGAAATCCCCCAGAAAAATACGGGAGCCAGATGTATGCGTGTGTGAAGGCATGTACATAGTATATCCATGGACGAAGTTCCCCCTTTGCTCTGGGGACACACTTCCCCCTACATTTTGGCATGGGATGAAAATGGGATGGGACGGATATATGCACAAGCATGGAAATAGGGCCAAACAAGAAATTTGAGTGAGGTTATTTGAGCAGAAAAACAAATATCTTGTCAACTTTCTCCATTTTCGTAGGTATACAACTTCCCTGTATTATTCCTCTCCTTCCCTTTTCTTCCCCTGGAATTTACTTAACTAGGAGTAGCAAATTTTTTCAAGGGGAAACTCAGAGGGAGGTGCACATGTGTGTTTTGTCGGATCCGGATTATTACTTATGGGACGAGATGAACTTGCAAAGATTTTCTCAAGCAAAAGGAATCGATGACACATACCGAGCCAGGAGTTAAGCCGGGCGGGGCAAAGAGGCATGGAGATAGGGATTAAAACAGAGAGATGAATTCGTAGGAGGACGGCAGCAAGAACAGATTCAGACACAATGAGAAAGAGAGGCTTAAAGACAAAGATCAACTAAGAGCAAACGAGACACAAAAAAAAAAGGATGCAGGGTGAGGAGACACTCGAAACGAAAAAGGAATAAAAGCAGACAGAGAAGAGACAAGTGCCAAGAAGAAGATACAAACTAACCAGACATACTTTCCAAGTCACAATACAATGGCAGAAAGAGAACGGTCTGAACAAGTAAAAATTATAGGAACAACAGAGAGCAGTTTCAACAAACCCGGAAACAAAAAAAGAAAGAAAACACCGACAAATGAGAGAGGAGCAAAATAAAAAAGCGAAAGGGAAAAGATACAATGAGAAACAGACAAAGATATCCGACAGAGATAAAAAATATATTAAAAAAAAGAACTTGAAAGGGAAAGAGATACAGAGCAAGAGAAAGGAACGTAAAGCAAAACTAGGAACTCATAACAAAGGCAGTGAACAAGAATGAAAGAAAGAAAGATAAAGACAACAAGCAACAAATCGAAAAAGGAGAAATAAACCAGAAAGAAACAAAAGAATCACAGACAGAAAATACGTTAAACTGCAAAAAAACAAAAATGGATGAAAAGACAACAAGAAAAGAGGAAGAACGCACAAAAAACACGGAAAGAGGAAGAAAACAAGAAAATAGGAAGAAAACACGACAATAGAAAGAAAACAAAAATAAGCAGAAAACGCGAAAGTAGAAAGAAGACAAAAATAAGCAGAAAACGCGAAAGTAGAAAGAAAACAAAAATAAAGAGAAAATACGGAAAGAGAAAGAAAAAAAAATAAAGAGAAAATACGGAAAGAGAAAGAAAACAAAAATAAAGAGAAAATACGGAAAGAGAAAGAAAACAAAAATAGAGAGAAAATACGGAAAGAGGAAGACAACAAGAAAATACAGAGGGAAAAACTGAACAAACGAAACGAGCGAGATAATGCGAGAGACATGAAAGCGAAAAAACAAAAATATACGAAAAAGTGAATTAAAAAAGAAAGAAATTAAAAAAGAGACAGGATAAGAATTGAGAAGAGAAATCCCAAAAGCCAGGAGGCTGTGCAAAGATTCCTGAACCAAAAAAGTGAAAGCACTCATCAGAAGAATAGGATGCGTGAGATGTCTAATAAAAACGAACTGGAGAAGGAGATTCGGTCGGGGAGAAAATGGGAATGAGAAAGAGGGAGCGAGAGAGGAAAAGTCAAAGTGACAGTAAGTAAGACACTCGGGGGAAATGAGGACATGAGAGAGATGATGAAAGAAGGATTTATTTGTGACATTGTTCAAGGAAGTCACACACAGGGGGAGGGAGGCTAAATGGGAAGTGGGAGGCAGAGGGAAATACATGGGTCATGCCCCATCACCCGCTCCCTTTTTCCCGGTCACCGACCTTTTCCATTTCCCTTCCCCGCCCGGACAAAAAGCTTTTTATTAACAATTCTCTTTCCCCTCCTTTTAGCCCTCCTCTGAGGATCTGTCCCAACATTTTCCGCTGACGCAAATCCACTCACTCCCTCCATTTACCTCCCTTGTTTGTCAATTTGTATTTAATATGCTTTTAACCCTATTTTTCCCACATTTTCTCGACCTCTCAAACATTTCCGTTTGGAGTTTTTTGCTTGTCCAGGCATTTTAGTAACCTCAGAACCTGGAGTGATATGAAGTCTGACGTATTTGGCTCTCCAGAATGTCCATATATGGAATAATATGTTGCTATTCCCACGCTTTCACCTCTTCCTTTTGATCCCCCTGGAAAACCACATGCCTTGAGTGGAGTCACATGGAAAGGGAAAGAAGGGGAAAGAAAGTTTTTTGGAGGTTGCCTCCAGTAATTATTTCTTCCACTAGTATTCCCCTAATTATTTATTCCTTACCTCTCCCTCCTTCCTCTCCAGTAACTTTCTTCCAACGGACATAACTTTCGCTTTGATTTCTCCCTCACTGCTCCTCTCTCCCTTTCCCCTCAACATCTTTCTCCACTCCCATTTCACAACGACCTTTCTCTCTTCCCCCGAAAGCTCACCTTTCCCCCTCCAAATGTCTCTTGTACAACTTCAAAATATCCCTCCACCTTTAACCCCGACGGATTTCACCGTGTATGTCAGAGGCTTGGAGGAAAGAGGGGAATTTCCAGGGATTCACACATAAACTGGGAATTCCCAGTTATTTGTATGTCATTCTCATCCTCCCCACGTCTCTGTCTCATCCTGTCATTCATTACTTGGACCGTGTCTGATCCGATTCGCTACTCTGCACAGTCACCCTCTGTAGTTGGGGGGTCCGACCAAGGGAAATGCCAGTACTGGTTAGTGCGGGGAAACATTTCTTATTCTGTTCATATTCCTCTCTTCAGAGTCGGTGGAAGGATGTGAGACAGAGAGGGATGGGCGCGGATGGGGAAAAAAGAAAGTTTTCCACGGAATTGGCGTGAACGAGAGAAAGTGAGGTGAGAGGCGGGAGAGAGGACAGGGAGAAAGAGAGAGAGAGAGGAAGTGAGGTAAAGTGAAAGAAAAAAGTGAGATAGACGGGGAAAGTACAGAAAGGGGAGAAATCAGGAGTTGTCCTCTGACACGTCCAATTCATTTAGGACTTTCACTTCTCCTATTACGTCTTTCCGTCACTTCACCTTTCCCCTTGTCCTTCGTCGGATATACTCATTGTACATGTGGTGGGTGAAGACTCACATGTAACCATCTTCACCGAGTGCTACCTCAGCAAGTGATCATCTCCATTTTTCTATTCCTGCAGTGAGTGATCATCTCCAAAAATAAATAAAAACCAAGAACATTGAATACATTTTGCAAGAGGAAGATGAAGAGAAATTTTAATTGGGATTCCACATACTCACTAATCAACCTGTATAAATTAATTTTCTGAATTTTTTGTACCACTAGCCATTGCAGGTAGCCATTGCAATTCAATAATACAGATTTAATTTAATTTAAAATTATTTAATTTATTTAAAATTAATTTCCATTGTTAAATTGCTGGCTCTCTAAACATGTTTGGTTCGAAAATTTAGTTGGATGGAATTTAGTTGAAAAAATGAAAGGTGCGATGGGAATCTGACGGGAAATTAGCTAAAAGGGGCGTATGAGCGCGGTGGTTCATCCAATGCCCAAGGGCATTTGAAATCAACTTGATTACTTTATGCACAGAGGCAGGAGATGTTCACTTGGTGAATTAGCGCTCCATGGAGATGGTTACGTATGATTCTTCACGGACGATGTACGTAATATATGTAGTGTCCTATATGGTTCTTCTTATATTCCCGAATTACAGAGTATCTCCATGTTTTTGTCTCCCCAAAAGAAATTTTGGAGGATCGAGTGCTTTGATCCAGAGCTTTCTCCTCTTCCACCTGCAAGTCCTCATTTTGGGAAACGTAAAACATTTTTGGGAGATTCTCCTTCGCCATACATTTCCCAATCATCCCTCTAAAAATCCGAGGCAAATCTGAGGAGAAATATGTGGGCTTGCCCAGAGTAACGGCAGAATGCATAGGACTTAATCTGCTCAATTTAGGCATGTCATTTATGTGGTGTATGTATGTTATATAGCATAACAGTAAATAATAGTAGAGTAATAATAAATAATAAGGGAATATATATGGCAAGCTTTTAAAATTAATTAAATTATAAATGGGAATTTCCAAAAAAAGGTCGTGTTTTATTCGTAGTTTCCGCTGGAGAGCATGAAGCCCCAACAAATTAGATAATGTCCATGTCAAGGCACTAGGAAAGAAAATTTCCCCCCAAAAAAATAATGAAAAGCATGGAAACTTGTCCAACTTTCACTAACTTTCCCGGGGAACAATGGGTGAAAAAAGTGCCGTGGAAGGGACAACTTAGACTGCAACAAAAGGGATTGGAATAAACCAATAGAAAGGGAGAAAGAGGCTATTAATCATTTTATGGGTTAAATGCATGAATGAAAGATTTGGAAGAAAAGGTGGTGGATTTCCGCTTCGTAAGAAACCTTCCTTTCATTTCCCCCATTTGAAAATAAAGGCCTTTGAGACCATATAGAGAATATCCCCGGGGAAAAGTCAAATCCATCAAATTAGCTTCCTATACAAAAAAATATTTCTTTTCCATTCATTCCATTGTCGCCTGGAAGAAACGATGGTGTCAACTTATTATTTCCATTAATTACTTTTCTTCTCACTAATTCTCACACAATAAAAACTAATCCCAATAAAAGGTCTTTCCGTACATGTGTGATTACATTTGTTTTTCCTTTTTTCTTTTCCAACAGACAAAGAAAGTCCTGGGACGGAAGACTTTGGTAGGAAACCGCCACTGGAAGAAATCCCGACTCTACACACACAGCCTGGACAACGGCAGAACTTGGGCCGAGAGAAAGTTGGTGATACTTCGGGCGAGAAGATGGAAATTACATAAATCCCAGGAGCATGCATGCTGATGAGAGAGAGCTTCCCTCACCAATCTTTGTCCCCGTACGGAGAAAGTGAACAAAAACGAAAGAGACCAAATTTCCTCTCTCTCATTGTGTGTGTGTGTGAATTAACAAAAGGAATAGAGTAACAAGAAGAAATTAAATGGAGAAGTGTACAAAGTTTTGAGGGGAAATGCGTATACAGTAACAAGTTTTTTTTCTTTTTCTCCAGCGCCTTGCTAGAGAATGAAGGGCCAAAAGTGAAAATAGAACAAAAAGTCAGAAGACGGAGACAAGAAGGAGAAAGGATGTGGGGACTCGCCATAATTCATAATTGAGACTGGGAACCGGAGAGAGAGGAAGCTTCAAGAATTAATGAACAAGACCGTACTTTTTACCACTCCAATTTTCAAAAACCGAGGAGAAAGTACGTGAGAGAAAGTTTTAGAAAGACTTACTAACCACCCAAAAAAGTGGGAAAAGAAAATACTAAAAACGAGAAATTCAGAAAAAGTGGATCAAGCCACAAATCCAGAGAAAACAAAATATTTCCAGTTATTTGAAAAAAAGAAGAAAGTAAGAGAAAGCAAGAGAAAGTGGATAGAGTAAGACAAAGTGAAGAAAATGAGAGAAAGTGGAGAAAGCAAAAGAAAGTGGAGAAAGTAAGAGAAAGTGGAAAAAGTAAGAGAAAGCGGAGAAAGTAAGAGAAAACGGAGAAAGTAAGAGAAAACGGAGAAAGTAAGAGAAAGTGGAGAAACCCAGAGAAAGTGGAGAAAACAAAAGAAAGTGGAAAAAGCAAGAGAACGTGGAAAAAGCAAGAGAAAGTGAAGAAATTTGGACATATGGAGACAGTTACAAAAGAAGAATAAGAGAGGAAATAGCAGAGAAAGTTGCAAAAAATGAAGAAAGGTGAAAGTTAGACAGAATTTGGAGAAAGTGTGGAGAAAGAGACGGATGAGAAGGTGTAGAATGTCTCCTGAGATGGGAGAAGGCCATGCGGTGCCACATTGCTCTTGTCGTACTTCTTGTGTCATGTCCAGAGCTGACAGGACACAACTTGTGCTGGAAAAACAACTTGTTCTTCTTGTTGGCGCGGTGCTCCGGAGGTGATTTTTTCCATTTCCTCTCTCGCCCCCTTTCACTCTTCCAAAGACACCCAAAAAACTTGCTTTTGCGGCTCTGATTGCTCACCGCTCCTCTTCACAACTACATCCTTTTCCCCCCACAACAAAACCCACAACTACTTATTTCATGCGGCACATTCCCATCGATTTTCCTCTGGTGTCCGTTTTTTTTACGAACACACAAAAAAAAGATGGAAACAAAATAAAATACTTTCTTCCCTTTGTTCTCCCCTTTTGCCATTGACTTTCTCGGACAACTGCCAAAAGGAAACGTCCAGGGAGGGAATTATTTGGAGGTGGAAAGAAAGAGAGTTTCTGCCCAAAAACTTTGATAAGTGTTTTTGTATTAACCATAAAAAATAAACAATAGAAAGAACTGTACCATGAAAATCCTTCCCGAGCCCGGCTCCGAGGAAGAAGAGGGGAATTGGAGGGATGTGAAAGATGTGAAGGACAAGGATCCGTGTTGGGGTGGGGATGCGGGGGATGTCAGTGGGGGTGGCTACGTGGAAATAGGGGATAATCTCAAGAGGAAAGAGGAGACCAGAGGAAGATTACTTGGACCAGGAAGTGTGAAGAGGATCTCCCTCCTGTCCGTCTCCTCCCTGTCCCGAGGGGGTGGGAAAGGCTCCTCCTTCTCCAGCATGGCCAGTCCCCCAGGATTTGTGAGGGTGTTAAGGGATGAAAGCCGAAGCTCAACCAGCTCCACTGCCGGGGTGGCCCCACCCACCCCCAACAATAAATCCACCACCCTCTGCCTCTACCACGTCACCTTTCTCACCTTCATCATCGTCACCCTCCTCTTCCTCATCATCACGATCGGTGCTACGAGTGAGGGTGGGGGTGAAAGTTACTCTAGTAGTAGTAGTAGCAGTGGTAGCACTCAAAATATTAAGGAAGACTCAATTAACAATAGTATTAAGGACGGGCTTGGGGGTGGAGGGCCGGAAATGACCACTTCCCCCCCGCCCCCTGCCCCTGCA
>JAQGBT010005431.1:0-14341 GCA_034698585.1 Disparrhopalites patrizii
TATATACGTTCTAAATGCAAAGGATGAGCAAAAATTGTACAAGAATTATGAGCTAAATTCCCAGGAATTATCATCTGTTGCAATAATCGTATATATGTAAATATTGTAAATAAACGATAAAGTCCTCTATCCGCTATCTGTAGGTGATTGTTACTCGATGCCGGCGTTGTTGTGCATGCACAAATGGGTAATAAATCAATTATTATTAGTACTTTAATGATCTTTTTTTTTTAAACTTGAATCCTTTTCCCTTCCGCCCAAAAAAACTTGTCCCTTGCCTGGCTATAATGCCCCTCATCTGGTTTCTTTCTGATACATGTGATTGATCTACACTGCAGTAAAACACCTGATTTTCTTCTTACGTAACACAGGCGTTTCAAATAAATTTCACGTATGAAAATACGTACATAGTGTATATGTATTAGTTCCAAAATGAAAGCAATGTATATATACATATGTGAATGTGTATACTCACATATACTCACTTTCATTCGATTAACGGTGAAAAAGAGTGAAATCGAAATTTGAGTGACTGCTCATCTGCAGGTCTTGTGAAGCTTTTTAGCACGTCGACAGGAAGACATTGATGAGACGAGGTGTTAAATCTCGTACAGAATTCCTTTTATTGTATACATTGTCAATACATACAGTGGAGTCTCTCTATAACAAGTATTTTTATAACAATATTTCTCTATAGCATTATTTTTCCCTGCCCTTTGTACATGTAATGTATATATTTAATGTTCTATTTAACAACTTTTCTCGGTATTAACATTTTTTTATTCCCTTCAATGTTGTTATAGAGAGACTCCACTGTATGTATAATAATAGGTAATGCAGTGAGCCCAAATTCCACATGTGTATATACAGGTATTCCCATTTTACCAACAAAAATGTAATTTAATTTAATTAAAAACTTTTTTCAAACGTTTTATAATTTTTCAGCGCAATCAAGCAATATTTAATATCTATGTCAATAAAATACTTGTTGGATTTGGAGGCACAGTATATTAAAATGCAACAGATGAAGTATTCATCCACAATTCAGCTTTTTTTGACAAGCTAATCAACCAGATTGTTTTCTCTTCTTGTCGAAAAGAAAAAGAAACTTGATTGAGGATTAACAAGCGGCAGGCAAATGCAAATGCTATCTCCAAAAGTCGTTTTTAAGGCGTTAACTTTACATGAGCAAAAGAGGAGCTGTTTATTCCGCATATTTTGCATTGAGATTGAGACGTAGCAGACGTCTCAATCTTCAAAAGTCAATTTTCATTACAAATGAAGATTATTTTGCAATCAGAAGCCGGTATGTTTTGTTAAAGGAATCAAATCACCTGTATTAGTAGACGGGGTAAAAAAAAAACGTTTCAACTGGAGCAGAAATGAGAGAGCTGTAATGGTGATAGTCGACTTTAAAAATGTGACAATCCGAGGACAATTTTCACACACTTTTCCCTTTTTGATTTCGACACCTGACGCTTCTTTGTTCCCCTTTTTTTGCAGTCTTTTCAACCAAATTTAAAGCCTATCTTCCTCTTTTTACTGACCATTGCTGTGTATATAGTGATTTTTTGGTTCCATTTTTACGCCCTTTTTATTTACTTGCACTGTCAATGAATTTGTGCCATAATAAATTGCACCCTCAACTGAGAATATATACGATAAATGAATGAATGAAATGGAAATTGCTAACGCTTGTCAAAGGGCGCAAAAATGAAAAGGGAAACACTTTTATCACTTTTTTGACCTGCATTGTTTATGTAGTTACACGATGCCTCATTAATTCCCCGTAGCACATACATATGCATATACATGTGGGTGCAGGTCTTTGTTGTAGCCGAGTTAAGCCCTTTTTTATTCCTCTTTACCAAGTTTTTACATGTGTTTTAATCATTCAAAGACAGAAGTTTCCCCTTTTATTGGTTTTTAAATATGATCCGAGCAATATTCCCATTGTCTACAAATCTTGTCTTTGGAATCAAACAATATTTAGTTCAATTTAATAGCGTTTAAGGAGGGAAGAACAGGCTTGTCAATTACCTATGCAAATACATATACATATGAACATGTACATCTATAATATTATGATTAACCTATCGAGTCCCTTATCAGTTCAAGTTCAATTTACAAATATCAATTTCGATTCCAGCTTCAATTTCAAGTTGGAAATTTTTTAGTTAGAAATGTTTAGTTTCTCATACTTATAAGCATTTGAGTTTATTAAAAAAAATTAAAATTAATTATAAACATGCTCATTCATTTACATTGCTGAGTTCTGATTCTTAGCAAAGTTTGAAGTAAAATTCAATTCCCAATTTGTTTCTTGCTGAACTTAAATTTTTTTTATATAAATCCGCTAAAGTAATAAGAAAGTTTTTGTTTCCAATTATGATCTATATTTTTACTGCTTTTGTTTAGCAAACACTGACCTTTGTAAAAGTATCTAGAAAAACCGTAATTGCTAACAAAGATTGAAATAGCTAAAAATAACTTAGGCAATTGAAATCGCTGAGACTTCGAATTTATTGTCATTTACGAGCATTTTACCTTGGAACTGAATTAAGAGAATTTGGTACCGTTTAGACTTAAGCCTAGGTTGAATTTTTATTTAATATATGAATATACTAATTTTTATAAATACAAATGTTTATAAACACAAATATTTTTAATGCAAATTTATATCTAAATACTTATAAAAATAATTTTTTTAATCCCGGCTTTTTACATAGGTATTACCACCACCGAGTTTTGCATTAATAACAAAATCAGTTAAAATTCAGCAAATAAATATGTGAAATATGCGGGTTATATCCAACCTTTTTCCTCGGAAGAAATGATGTAGACAAAAGCCGCATGTTTCCTATAGAAAAATGGATATCTTTGGCACTTTGGAAGAGTCCTGAAAAATATTTGAAGCTCAATAACAGCACAGTTCCTTATTGTCGTCAAGATAAAATCCGCACTTCCGCACAAATCATAAACTTATCACTCCGAACACAAATAAAAATTTCTCCGAATTAATATTTTATTGGTCTCGTACGAAGAATTGCTTTCCAAGCCAGGTCGAAAGACAAAACCGGGAGAAAAATAAGAGGAAGGCAATGGACATAAGCCACAAGCTCACTAGAGGATTTGAACCTTTAAAAAATTGATTTATGTGTTCCCTCAACGAAGTAAAATAAAAAATTGAGTGCCACACTTAGAACACCTTTGTTTATACAAGAAAGGGTGGTTCGCAAACGGGAAGGAAATGACGGCGTCACAGGTTGGAAGAGAAAGGAGAACTTTTACAACACAAGATGAAAATGTACGGCAGTGTTACACCAACAGATGCAAGGAAGGACTGGTCACGGCCTTCCCAAATGACAAAACTTTTACTCATTCTTAAACTACCTATTTTGTGGGGCGAGTTGAGCAAAAAAAAAATGCACTTATGGCTTGAATTCTTTCTCTTGTATTGTATATACACTTGTCTGTCAACGAATCTTCACCACAAGCTAACATAATCTAACGTTATACTCTGCAACAATGACTTTCTCACACCTCCAACAAAATCTTGGTCCATTCACACTCAAGTAAGTCTTCAAAAAAAAAAAAGAATCAAAATATTTTGTTGTAATCGTACTTGCATTTCCCATGCCTGTATTACATATACCTATAAGTACTTGCACATAGGCATTTTTCCATTTATAAATGGTGATTTAGTAACAATTCACGCAAATTTTGTACTATAGAATAAATAAAATGTATAACATTTGGCTCAATTTTTACTCTTTTTATTGCTATATCCATAGCACATGTTTAATATACAAGTAAATGCCTGTCTTTTTAGTGATGCCAATTAGGGATGACAATATTCTGTTTCCAAATTTTGGTTCATTCAGCAATATAATAACAATAATAATATAACATTTTAAAGCGTATCTATAGTGAAATTAATTCAATCTACGGATGAATTAATTCTATATCGAATTCTGCAAACAAAGGATTCAATTTGTTTCAATTGAAGACACTAATTCAAAATTGTATCATGGATCAATTGATTCAAAAAATTCAAAAAAACATTAATAATGCCTTAATTTTGGTCAATGGCAATTTATTGTTCTAATTTAATGTTTTAATGATGCACAAACAAACAAAAATTAATTAATCACTTTACGGATTAAATGATCTGAATATTTAAATTTGTCGATGCAATTCACTAATTGATTAATTTGATGAATTATATTCGCCTTTTTGTATCGAATAAAAAATGCCAGTAATTTGAACTGAATCGAATTGAATTGAATAAAAAAATTGGAGTCACTCTATAACAGCATCAAACGTAAATAACACAAAATGCTGTTATACAGAATACTTTTATTGTCTTTAGAACTAAATCGATACAAATCGATCAATTCTGATTCAGTATTTTCTATATGTAGGCTATTTATTTCCAACTTATTCAAATTACTGTTTTGATTCAATATGTAAAAATTGAAAAAATTGTTAATCAAATTACATTAAATAAATTTCAGTGGTAAAATTTAATAATAAAAAAAATGGAAAGTTCAGCGGATTCAATAATAAATATAAAAAAATGAATGATATTTGTCCGAAACGGATCAATTAGCGTCAGAATATTGTAACAAAAAAATAAGGCAAAAGTATTGTATCCAGAAGTATTCTGCGCTTTTCCAAACAGTGGAGTCTCCCTATAACGACAATGAAGAGAAGGAAAAAAATATGGTTACTGAGAAATGTTGTTATATAGAACATTATAATATGTACCTTACATGTACGAAGGGCGGGAAAAATAATGTTGTTATAGAGAGACTCTACTCTAACGGTGGCAAAATATGTTCGCCTCAAAAAATTTCTCCAGTATGTAGTTAACACAGAAATTTGCATTCTTTATAACGTTTTTTTTGTCATAACGAGGAAAATTTGCTGATTTATAGGAAACTGATATACCTATAGAGAGAGTCCGGCTGTATACATAGATTATACAGTAAAATTTGACTTCGACAGTCCAAGAATAGCAACAAAAGTAAGTCTTTCCACTGAACAAATGACCATTGAATCGTACTCCGAAATCTTTTTCCACCTCTCACGAAATCCTATCTTCTCACTCACTTTTTCCCACACAATCTCTCTTGTCATTCTTTTCAATGAAACCATTGTGACATTTATTTTTAGCTTCTTTTTTTTTTTTGTATGCGACTGTCAGTGAGGATTGTTGCGGAGGATTGCATGAACAGAGGAAATGTCATCATCACTTCATCAGCATGTCCGGCTCTACCATCATCTTATTTTTACCCCTTTCGTCTCCCCCGTTGAAAAGGAGAGTTGAGAGGAGAAAATGAGACGTTCAAAAAAAAAAAACGAAGAATATTATGGAAAAAAAGCATTGTTATTGTTATATGTCTTAATGTATGCAATTCCACGCCCTCCCGTCAAATATAGGATCCTAAACGAGTATATAATGCTCCCTATTATTATATTTTCTATATTCATATATTTTTATTACCTCCACCATAATTCTCCATGTACCATACACTTCAATTAGAGTTTAATTTGTTCTGAAAAATGCGCTTTTGCCACGAAAATTAGATTCTCTGTCCGCCTAAACTTTCCAAAATGCATCATTCATGGGATTGTCTGTACCAGTCAGATAATACGTATAGGATTTTTTTTAATACTCACAAAATACTGGCGAAAAGTATGTAAACAAATAAATGTAAAGATTTTCCCCCATGAAAAGACATTTTATTGGATTTATTTACATCTTACAGAATTTTTTGAGTCAAATATTTGCCACAGTTTTGGAAAGTCCGTTCTCAAATCCCTATAAAATTCCTACGGAGATTCTGTCCTTCTTGGGTTATTGGGCTTGACATTGTGGTGCTTTAAATGTATTTATTTACTCTTTTTAAATATCTAAATATTTGGTCAGAGAATACCCAGGGAATTTCACGTGCTCAAAGAGCCTTTAAGCAAAGTGAGAGTGTACAAAGAAGAATTTAAAAGGAGGAAGGAAAAATTGAAAATAGCTGAGAGGGATCATTGTTAAAAAAAAAAATTAAAAACGTTTTTTTTAACGACCAACTGCGGGCAGCTGTTGATTGTTGATTTCTATTTCCTTGCCTCAAGTCCTAATTTTCGGCAGCTCTAATTCCTGTTAAAAGTGAAGATGTTGAATGGACATAATTTTTTTAAGGAGACCACTGTAGTCAGTCATGGGGATTTAAAAGGGAGAGGAGTATAGAAAAATGTAAATATACAAGTAAATCACAATTGGCACCTCCCTGTGAGACTGGCAATAAAAGGGGTAAAACATGGTTCAAAATAAATAATAATAGACGTACTCAGAAATACTGTACATCTTCTCCGGGGCGTTGTTCCTTCCTATTCATATTTTAAATAGATTTTGCCACATCTTTTATATATTATCCTCCTCGCGGTTCTTCCACTAAAAAAAACCCAAAGGAACTTCAATTACTTTTTTTTTTATTTCCTCGCTTTTTATTGTTACGTTACGAACATTTACAGTATATATACGCATTCAATTGGCCCGTTTGACGTATCCGCATCCGCGGCCACGAAGAACTCGCGGTAGACCCAGCGGTTTATGGTACATATGCATATGTACTGTATATAATAGTGTATAATGTCTTACCAGGAAAAAGTATTTTCCAATTCTGCATAACTTGAAAGAAATGAAAATTGAAAACTATACGATTTATATGTAAAGAATGTACCAGAGATGAGCAAAATATTTTGTATTTTAAATTTTCAACATAATTTTGAGTATAACTAAAATAAGTATATTTACAACACATTTTTGTATCTAGAAAGTAATTGGAAGTACTAAGATTTTTTAATTATGTAATTTAGTTTACATTTAATTTTTTTAAATGTTGGTTATTGTGAATTTAAAAGATAAGAAATGTTTTTTTTAAAATATTTCATACTATTTAGTATTTATATTTACAAATTTTAGCAGAGTGAAAAGTGCTTAAATATTAGTTAAATTAGATCACTTATATATGTACATAGAGCTATTGCGGTCGTAATTAAAATAAGTATTTAAATATACATAAAATTGGCCATGTCTGGAATTTTTTGTTAAGTTAAAATACGAGGAAATTTTAAAAAAATGAGTGAAAAGAAAAAGAGTGAAAAGTACCTTATATTAGTACATTATATGGACTATAAAGCTAGCCTTCGTATTTAAAATAAATCTTTTAATATACATAAATAGTGGCCATAAATGTATTTTTAATCGCAATTTGCATTTTCTTTCTTTTCATTTCATTTTATTTTTTCAATTATAGGTACATATACGATATATACATTTTGTATAATTTGCATTTTCGCCCATTTTTCCGTAGTGCATTCTTGCAATTTGTATTTTGATTTCGACTGTGGATTACTTCCCTGAAATATTTTGTATTTTGAAGCTCAAGGCTGTATTTTTTTTAACTGCGAGTATAGTTTCTATATTTAGAAAAGTCAAGTATTTTGGTCATGTATGATAAATGATGCCTTTTTAGTTCCTTTTTAGTTTAGTGATATAAGTACTGTTAGAGATTTTGAAACCAAAAGTAACCTTTTTTCCTTATAGTTGAGTTGTTGAGTATGAGTAGCTATGTGCATGTACAGATATACCCAGCAATCATATATTATATACCTACATAAGCATACATGTGTATATGCTATTTTAAGCTTCAAGGAATTAGTGAATCCTAAATATTTAGCCAGGTTTCTCCCTTTTTTTTAAGAATTTGCGGGTGGGAGGAAGCAGAGGAAGACTTTCAAGCAGATGCCTATGCATGATTGTTTTTTTTAAATTAGGTAGCCTTTGGGCTAATTAGAGAACTGAATGACGATTTTCTCTCCCTACAGGCTCTTATGAAGCATTTCGAGCCGAAGTAATTTCAAAGTTTCCTTTGGGATTTAATCAGGACATTAAACACTCTCTGACCCTCCTTCATTCATCAGCTCATCAATATTCCTGTCGTCCTGTCCCTCCACGGGCTGCTTGAGCGAGTCTTAACCAACAGGAATAGATTCGGAAAAGCATGTATGATTTACTATAAGACTCCGCACGTCCGCACCCAATGCAAATAAATGGGATTATTAGAAAATAACAAAATATTTTTCTTCAGACTTGTTTGCGGCATGAGCTCAACCTTGTTTCTATCTGAGCTCCTTCGGCTCCTTGTCGGCTGCCTTATTTTGAGTTTGGACTTGAAAGCGGGCTTGAAATTTAACTTTCAAGTCGGTATTGGGACATGAGTGGATCTCAGAGAAAAATTAAGTTGAAAAAAAAAAAAAAATTCAAGTACGTTTAATCAAGTTCAAAATTCCTGAAACTCCTAATTGAATGAATACTCTGGCAATGAATATGAAATTGAACTCATATAAATACAATTTGGTAGTATACACATTTGCGGGTTCAATTCATGTGTGATTAGCGATCAAGTGTTTTATATGGACATATGATAACAAGGACTAACAAAAGGTATACATTTATAGGTTAGTTTAGAGCATAATTGCAAGGAAAAGAAAATGAGCAAAATGATAAAATTTATTGGTTTATTCGATTTTTTCGTAGACACTTTTAGAAGTAGAATTGCTTAGAAGTAGATAAAAAAATTTAGAAGAAAAATTGCGTCGAGATTAAATATTTTAGAAGACAAATTGCGTCGAAGTAGACCAAACAATTTAGAAGAAAAATTGCGTCGAAGTAGATAAACACTTTTAAAAATAAAAAGTTTTGGAAGTACAGAAACGTTTAGAAGTCGACGTTTTTAAAAATAGAAAGCTTTAAAAGTCGAAATTATTAAAAACAATAATTTTTACAAGTAGAAATGTTTAGAAGTGGACAGAAATGTTTAGAGGCAGACATTTTTGTAATTAGCAAGTTTTATTAGCAGGAATTTAAAATAATAAAAATTCGTTGAAGTAGAAATGTTTAGAATTAGATAGATATTTTTAAAAATTGAAATTTTACACTTTGAAATGTTTAGAAGTATGTAAACAAAAAAATAGAAATTCTTACAAGAAAAATTGTCCAAAATTAAATAGAATTTTTTAAAGATTTGTAGAAGTTGAAATTAGTAGTTTCAGCACAAAATAAATTCGTTATTTCAGACTGGTAAAATTTCGGACTGAGTAAATAATCAAAACTCCGAATTTGACAAATTAAATAAACGAGGACTTATAGCCAATTTGAAGTAATTATTGAAAAAAATAATCAAATGGTAAAATGTTATATAGTATTTATCCATCTAAAAAATGTTCTAACTTGAAATTGAACTCTGACAAAATTGATACTTGTAAATTGAACTTGACCTGATAAGGATCTCTATTAGCTTCCATTGCAAAGAGTTTCAGCTACCAGTTTATCCACGATGCAGACTAAGAATACAGATCATTCCCAATGGCCTTGACATTGATTTTGGACTGACGCACTTCGCCCCAGCAAATGGGAAGTACAATTTCCCTTTCCATTATAATGCATCAAAAATCCATGTGTAAGACCGGCGGCGGAGGGATGCAGACAGATCTGAACGGGGTCAAACAACACTCAATAAGTTCATCTCTCTCTATTATTGTTTATATTTCTCCAATTAATTGCATTGTATTGGTGTTATAAAGCGTTTTTCTGTCTATAATAAAAAAGTTGTCGATAGCTGATGGAAAGAACAATTGCGGTGTCTGCCTCCACCAAGTCATTTTGAACTGGTTTCCCCTCTCAGCCCAATTAACTTGTCACCGAAGCAGATCAAATAAAATCTTCTACTTTCAATCTGTCATATATGCGACATCAAACATAAAATAACAATTAAGCCTCCCATTATTTTTTTAAGTGAGTGTTGAGTGAATTGAATGAGTATAAAATTCGCGTGAAATCGCCAGACTAAAACAGTTCAACCGTCTGTGAATGACAAAAATTGTGAGGAAAAAAAAAGGTCTTACCCACAATTATCTGCCCATGTCATCGACATTGGAGGGTTTGTCTAAAATAAATAAAAAAACATCTGCAGTTGGCGACTCGATCCTTATAAATATTCCTTTATTCCTTAATATGCCGCTCATGCTCAAATGCATATATAAAGATGGATTAAAAAGGGGGAAATGACCACAACGATAATTCGCAACGAGATTAAAAACGATTAATCTGGGCGAGGGAAATTAATCCTGGGGATACTCACGAGCATAATTACAGGCTTAGATGAATATGTGCGTGTACAAATAAAAATATGCATATACAAAAATAATTTTTGAGACTTAAAAAAATTGCAATTTGCAACAAGAGTGGCCACAGGCAGCTGGGGGTTCCCCTCACGCTGCTGAAATAATTCATGTTGGAAGCAAATATTTGGTGGACGTCAACACGTGTTGGTTCAAAGAAGGGCTTATTAAAAAAAATATTCATAATATTAATTCTCGCTTCCATTTCCCACGGCATTCTCGGGCCAAAAAGGCTCTCTGCAATCAGAATAACTGAGGGAGATTAAAAAAACAATGGAATAATTGTTACAGCTGTTAAACTAAAAAAAAAAGGCTGCGAGGGGAAAAGAGCACAAGTGTGTGATTTTTGACCAAAACATATGATTTCCATGTTGAAAAAAATGCGTCGTCTCAACTTCCTTAAACTATACCCAAAAAAATGTCAGGATTATTACGTTATTATGAGGCTTAGCACGTCTCGTTAACCACATTTTCCGCCTTAATTGTGCACAGACATAATTATAACAGCCTGCCTCGTGCACACCTTTTTTTTTGTTTTCTAAAGATAGACTATATCAGTGTGGGACTGAGGAGTAATTAAAAAGAGACGGGTTAACAGAATTAATTTTTGTCTGACATTTTCCTTTTGAGATTTCTTGACTCGTTGGTAGTCATATGCACCGCTCCATCTCCTTCGTGTATTTACGCCACTTCCATAATCATCACATTCACGAGACAAACGTTATGAGTTTTGTGGTTTTGAGACGAACATTAATTTTGTGGGTTAAATGGGGCAAAAGTTGGTGGAATTCAAGCCTTTTTGATTTGCATAGCGTCGTTGCGGAATCATTTCTGACCAACTCCGTTGACGTTGGAGCTTAAATGTAAATGCTGGCGGAGGGATTTTTTCATTTAATATCGCAGCTGGCTAACAAAAAAATTGCTACTGTATTATTTATAATTACAAAATAATTTTTTTTAAACTTAATATAGTGCCTATAGGCATATATGTACATACACTTGTACGGACCTTTCAACTCTGAATCGATAACCGCCAGCAATTATACAGCATTCTTAACCATTTAAAACTAATTCCGTGCACAACTGAAATCTTATTACATAATTTTTATTAAGAAACCTTTTACTCCAATTAAAAATGTCAATTTTTACAAATTCGAAGTCGTATTCAACATTTAGATTTACACATTTCAATGGTTTTAAAAAAATTTAGTTATGTATTACAGGATCCAACTTACGTTTGGTTACATAAAACAAAATTTAAAAAAAGTATTGCCAAGAAGTTTTCACAGCTATTAAAAAAGCGTCCAAAAAATATTCAAAAAGTATCCAGCAATAATTAGATAAAACATTCACAAAATATCGAAGAAATATTCAAGAAATAGTTATCCAAAGATACTCAAGAAGCATCCAAAAAATATTGAAGTATCAAAGAATATTCAGAAAGCATTCAAAAAATATGCAAAAAGTATCCAACAATAATTACAAACCATTCAAAAAATAGCAAACAAATATTAAAGAAAAATTTATCCACAGATATTCAACAAGAATCCAAAAAATATTTTAAGAACAAGTATCCAAAATCTTTAAAAATCATTAAAAAATGCTCTAGAAAAAGTTATCCAAAGATATTCAATAACTATATATGCAAAAAATATTAATGAGGAAGTACATATATCCAAAAAATATTAAATAAGAAGTATCCAAAAATATTAAATAAGAAGTATCCAAAAATATTTAAAAAGCAATTGAAAAAACAATCAAAATGTGTTCAAGAAGAACTACTCAAAAATATTTATAAAGTTCATCCAAAAAATATTCAAGAAGTGAAAATGCAGACAAAAATATCCAAAAAATGTCCAAGAAATGATTAAAAAGTAATGAAGTTAGAGAAAGTATTGATATGTCGGCAGTATTTAAATATAGTCAAATATGCATTTAATTTGTTGAGAATTCAAAAAACTATAAAAAATTTGTACTCATAATTTTGAAAAACGTATGCATAGATATTTTTATTCTAATTTTAACCCAAATTTTTTCGTTACTCCTTGATAACGGAGCTATGAAGCGTGTATTACTGTCTGCACCCACTTTTTAATTATACTCTTTTGAATAAGCATTTAAAAAAATACACATGCATATATCTGCACATTTTTCACACTACATATTCTGTGGTAGTGGTGGTGACTTCAAAGGTTCTGTTTGCGGTTTGCATTCACAGACGTTTTTTTTATCACTTACCACCCAAACCCACACCGTTGGTCCTCTACTTATTTTCTCAAAACAAACCATTAAAAAATATATCAACACTTGTCATGTAATTATCCTCTTTTGTGGAATGCAAAAGTCACCGCTGAATGCAGTGCGACGCAGAAACTGGCACGACAAAACGGAAAGAGATTTCTGTCTCTCTTCCCCTTTCAACTTCCTTCACACTCCTTGATTTGTATCCCTTACAAAATTGTATATTTCTATATGATGCTCACAACAACTTCCGTTATAGAGAGTACTTCCCGGAAGAATAAAAGGAACCAGAAATTATCTCACATTTTCTTCCCATTTTTTTTTTTGGGTGCTATACATGCTTTGAATGTGTTGATTTCAGCTATAGATTTGGAACGCAATCAAAATTGCATCATGCTAAGCTATGTGAATACACTTTAAAAAGCGTATGGCTCTCTATATACAAAAATATGCATTCAAAGGATTTCAACCATGGAAACTCTTGAGTCTAAACCAGAAAATACGTTCGACTTTTAATAAACACACACACAGAGTTGAAGTTTCTTCTATTGTATTTTTTTTATCAATATCCCCCATTGTCCAAATTCATCCCTTTGATGAAAAACTTTTTTTTTTGCTTCACGGTAGCCGAAATACTGGGTGATTCCGTGGGTTAAAAAATGTGACGAAAAAAAAAAGGAATTGAAACTGTTTATGGCAATCTTTTTTTTTTGCTTTCAAGATCTGTTGCAAAAAAATGGAGAAAACATCATTGGCAAAAGTGATGAAAAGTCAAAGAAATTCCCTCACAGCAATGCCTGCAGGTTCTATTTTTTGCATTTCGCCATACTCAAATAAAAAATGGACAAAAAAGAGTTAGAAATACGCTTTCATTGAAAGGTTAGAAAGGAGCAAAAAAAGATGCATACGCAGAAGAATGGGAAAAATATTCTTATGTATGTACATATGTATATGTATGCATGTGTGTACATATATACAGGTAGAGGCTTATGCAGTAGAAATCCCGTAGGTCTATTTTTGCCAGTAATTGTGTGCAAGACCGTTTTGAGGTGTACGCAAATAATATAAGCACAAATAACTTCTACAATATGTTAAATGTATCTACATATATTGCAGTGCATTGCAACGTGTCTAAAACGATGACTAAACAGAGTTTACTTATATTCTTTGCAATTTGGAGTATATTTAGAGAAGAAACGCTGATTAATTCCGTCACATGTGTTTCGGCGGGGCAGCTTAAGAATCTGTCGTGTAACGCTATGTACATTATATTTATACGTATGTGTATAGGTATGTATTAATATTTACCTTTTTGCGCCACGAAATATGTAGCTGATATAGATTGAAAATATGTGCCTCGTTCTTTCATTTTGTAGGAATTTAAATTTAAATGGGAGTTTAAACTATGCTCTTCTCCTGGTGCATCTGATTGCAGATGCAAGTAATTCCAAGGCATTGGGTATGAGTAAAAAATGTGCAAACTTTGTACGAATAATAGGTTTCAATATATATGTACATATGTAAAAAAAAATTAAATGTTTAAAAGTAAGTACTTTCTTTATAAATGCAAGCATTAAGCGACAATCGTGAGTTCTAATTCCCATTTTTGTGCCGAATGAATTTAATTTTTGTATTGATTTAACTTTTTTATCAATTACATTTTTGTATTAATTTAACTATTTTATCAATTACATTTTTGTATTGATTTAACTTTTTTATCAATTAAATTTTTGTATTAATTTAACTTTTTTATCAATTAAATGTTTGTATTAATTTAACTATTTTATCAATTAAATGTTTGTATTAATTTAACTATTTTATCAATTAAATGTTTGTATTAATTTAACTATTTTATCAA
>JAQGBT010005432.1:0-14340 GCA_034698585.1 Disparrhopalites patrizii
AAAGAGAGAGATCCAAAGAGAGAAAAAGATAAAACAGGTTACAGACAGAACACTGAGAACGAGAAAGACAGAGAGAAGATTGAGAAAGACAGAGAGAGATCATAAGAAGATCATAAGAGAGATCAAAACAGAGACAGAGAGAGACCAAAAGGAGAGATCAAACGAGGGAGATCAAAAGGAGACTAGACGAGAGAGTTTAAAAAAGAGACCAAACGAGAGATATCAAAAGGGATAGACCAAACGAGGGAGATCGAAACAGAGAGAGAGAGACCAAAAGAGAAAAAAGAAAGAGACAAAAATAGAGAGAAGGAGAGGTATAATTGTAAGGACTAAAAGTTAAAGAAGGTGAGAGACCAAAAGAGAGAGAAAGAGAAAAACCAGAAGAGAGAAAGAGAGAAAAACCAGCGAGGTAGAGAAGGAAAGAGGGAAACAGAAAGCGAGTGAGAAAGTGTGAGACGGAGAGAGATAGAGAGAGAGAGAGAGAGAGAGAGAGAGAGAGAGAAAGACAGAGAGAGACAAGAAGAAAGAGAACAAAATGGAAGCGAAAGAGAGAAAATGGAAAGGAAGAGGAAAAAACCGGAGGAGGAAGAAAAGTGCATCCAAAAAGCAACTCCACGGTATGCTATACAAGTTGGTCCAGTGTTAAGATTTTTGTAAGAAAACTTTCCAGACAGAGGAAGAAATGGAGAAGGAATAAAAAAAAAACTAGACACCACAATGGAATGGAACTCTCATGGAGAATCCTATAAAGTGAGATGAAAAAAAAATGGAAGAAGATGATGATGATGAAAAACTATTTCCCTGGAGGCCTGAGCACTGAAAATCTAAATAATTCTTTTGGTTCAGCTCTGCTCAACACCCTTCAGCCCCATACACCCAAACTCGTACATCATCCTTAACCTAACATGCACAACACCCATAGCAGTATCCCCATCTATCAAAGTCCCTCCGATATTTCCCTCTTTTCATCCTATCCAGAATTTATGTAATGACCACCTTATGTAATACCAAAGGAAGCTCCAAGGCTCACCTACGGTTATTTCTGAAGATATTCCATAGCCCTTTTTTCCCCTTAACACACCCTGTATACATTCTATTGTTAGTCCCCTTAGAAATAGACGTGAGTCCCTTTTCTATTCCCCCTTCAAAATGGGATTGTACGCGTCTTTGGCGTCCTTCATCTTTCCTTGGTTTTTTTTTGGGGACGTCCACATGTGACTTTTTTTAACTCGCGTGGATCCATACTGGAGAATATTTTTTCTTCATTCATTCTCCAAGACATCAAATGGATGGAATGTCCCGTCAAAAACTCTTTCGTATACCCATTTAAAATCTTCTACATCGTTTAAATCCTTTTTTTGTAAATCTAAAAAATCAGGCTACATCATTTAAAAAATGAACCCAACAAAATTAGACTCAAGAAACTATTTAATTTCCTGTAAAAATAAAGCGGCCATTTTCACTGTTTTGTCTTAGACAAAAACGGGAAATGAGAGAACTCATGAGCTTGTCCGCTGTCACGTCAAATTACTTGAGAAATTACAAATTCTTGATTAATGACCAGGGAAGACTTTCCCCGTTTCCCTCTGTACAAATAACGAGTCATAAAATACTTTACTTTCATATTAATAACTATACTACAAGGAATTTTCAATTAACGTCTCATTTCCCATTTAGTAGACAACAGCAAAAAAAAACGAAATTTTCCCCTTCGGCTCATTTTCGTTCATCAAAAGTAGGAAGGAAAGGATGGAGTCCGTCTCGGTGCAATGGGAGAAGGAAGGGAGAGATTTCAACGGCTAATGAATGTATGAAAAAAAAGCAGGGGGAGGAGGAGCAACTTTTTGGTGACGGAAGTCATGTTTCTCACACTCTAATTGCATTCAAATCTACTCATAGACATGGCGGAAGGGGAAGAGAAAATAGCTTAGAAAAAGAGAAGTACAATGGGAAAGAGTGCAAGTACATAGTAAATGAGGGAAAGAGCAAGGAAAGAGGGAGAGGAAACAGGAGAGACACAGAGGAAAGTGAGAAGGAAGATGGTCAAGGGATAATAGAGGGAAATAGGAGAAAAAGGTGACCGAATCAAAAGAGGCCGAGAGAAAAGGCGGTGAAACGAGAGCGAAAAAGAAAAGAAGAGAGAAGGGGAGAAAAAGAAAGGAAACAAAGTAAAATGGAGAGAATAAAAAGACGCGAAGCAGATAGAAAGAGCGTAAAAAGGAGAAAATAGAAAGAGACGAAGCAGATAGATAAATCGGAAAGACGAGAAAGTCAAAACACAAAAAGAAGAGAATAAAGAAAGAGACTAAAGAGAGAAAGAGCAGAAAATGGTTAGAGGTTAAAGCGAAACAGGAGAAGGACAGATTAAATACAGATAAAGAGAGGGAAGGAGAGAGAAGCAGAGAGAAACAGAGAGAAAAAGAAGGAGAGATAAAGAGAGAAAGAGAAGGAGAGAGAAACAGAGAGAAAGAGAGAATGAGAAGGAGAGAAAGAGAGAGAAAGAGAGAGAAAGTGGGAGAAAGAGAAGGAGAGAGAAAGAGAGAGATAGAGAGAGAAAGTGATGCTGCAGTAGAGAGAGATAACAATTGGAGAAGGGTCAAGGGAGAAAGAGAGATGCCAGAGAGGATTCCTGCGAAAAAACGAGTGGAGGTGGAAGGAAATCGTTTGTATATATTCGTGCCGCCAAATAATGACTGTGGTAAAGTTTACACAAAATTGTGAAAGAAAACCTCAAAGAATTAAAAAAAAAGGAGCGGAAATGAGGTGGAAGAATGAAAGGAATGCTGGAAATGATGACGGAGCTACCCTGCCGAACCTTACTAGCAGTTGTCAAGGTTAGACAATAATTGTATCCTCATACAAATGTACGAAAAAAAGGAAAGCTCAAAGAAAATTCATTAAGACAAAGTAGCTTGTAGTATATAGCAGATATAATGTAGGTATATATACATACATAGTATATCCCAAGTGCAAAAGAATCTAACAAAAACGGTTTTTTTTGTACTGTAATTAATGTTCAAAAATTTGTAATTATTTCTTTGTTAATTACACTTTTGTTTTTTAACCAAACAATAGCATTTGCACTAGTGGATGATGTACTAGAGCAAAAAAAAAAAAAGGAAATTCCAACAAAATAATTCTTGGAGGGAGGTGAAGGTCACTGGAGGGCATGGGATGGAATTACTGGAGTCCAAGAGACAGACTCCCACCAAAAATGGGATGTGACTGCGAAATAACTGGTGAATTCCATGACATTCATAAATCTCATAATCTATGGCGTCTTCTCCCCTCGAAAAAAAATATTATGTAACCACAAAGAAAAAGTATTTTACGGGGTATTATTTACTTATCAGTCCCCTCCTCTTCGTAGAGGAGTGTGGAAAGATGGGAAAGGGAAATGAAGATGAATTTTTTGAGATGGGAAAGGTGAGCCAAGGATCACATAACTGAAATGCTCACAGAAGAAAAGATGAGAGGATGAAAGGGAAAAAAGGGAAATATCCATTACATTCCATAGCTCATCCGCACACGAAACTGGTGAAGAACGAGGGTGTGAGTCGTGTGAGCTGGTAACATTTGACTGTGTATAAAAATTCCCACACACGCAGACAGACACTTTCGGACAAGATCATAACCAGCTGTCACTTAATTGTCTCCAAAACTCCCAAGCGTAGCATTTCACTTGGTCAGACAACCTCAAAGATATCTTGTCCTTGTCTGTCTCTCTCTCTCTCTCTCTCTCTCTTTCTCTCTCTCTCACTTATTCAATCTTGCTCTCTTTCTTGCTTCGTCTCTCTTAGTCTTTTCTTGGTTTCTCTCCTTCTCTTCTTTCATCTGTTCCTTTTTCATCTCGCTTGTTCGATCTGTCGCACTTTTAATCGCTGTCTCTGCATTTTTTACGTAATCTCTTTCTACTTTTACTCATTTTTTTTCTACCTCCATTGCACTCTATTTTTCTCTCTCTCTTTCTCTTTTACTCTCTCTTTTTCTCTCTCTTCTCACTTTCTTTCTCCTTCCCTGCTCTCCGTTTCACTCTTTTTCTCTCTCTCTTTCTCTTTTATTCTTTTTCTTTTTTTTTTCTCTCTCTCTCTCTCTTCTTTTCTCTCTCTATTTTTCTCTCTCTTTCCTTTTCTATCTCTTTTTCTCTCTCTCTTTTCTTCTCTCTTTTTTTCTCTCTTCCTTTTCTCTCTCTCGTTCTCTCTCTCTCTCTTCCCTTTTCTCTCTCCTTTACTCTCTTTTATTCTCTCCTTCTTTCTCCTTCCCTGCTCTCTCCGTTTCTCTTTTACTCTCTCCATTTCTCTCTTTCATTCTCGCTTTTTTCACTTTTTATCTCCGTTTTTCTCCCTTTATTTCTTCATCACTCTCTCCATTGTTCTCTTTCTTTCACCTTGATTCTTACCGTTTCTTTTTTTCTTTCACTTTTACTCTCTCCGTTTCTCTTTTAATCTTTCCGTTTTTCTCCCTTTCTATTTCTCATTCTTTCTCTTTTACTCTCTCCTTCCCCTCTCTTTCTCTCTTTCTTTCTCCTTCACTCTCTCCGTTTTTGTCTTTTTTTCTGTTTTACTCTCTCGGTTTCTCTCTTTTTTTCTGGTTTACTCTCTCCTCTCGGTTTCTCTCTTTTGATTTCTCTTATACTCTCTCCGTTTCTCTCTTTTTTCTCTTTTAATCTCTCCGTCTTTCTCCCTTTCTATTTCTCATTCTCTCTCTTTCACCCTCTCTTCCTTTCTTTCTTTTTTACTCTCTCCCTTTCTCTCTCTTTGTCTCTCCCTCTTTCTTTCTCTTTTACTCTCTTGTCCTCTCTGTATCTCATACTCGTTTACATTCTATCTTCATTTCTCTCTCTTTCTTCCACATTTACTCAATCTCTCTCTCTCGCTTCCTCCTTTACTCTCTTCTTCTTTTACTCATTCTCTGTCTCTTCTGCTTTAATTCTCTCCCTTTTCATCTTATCGCACTCTTGCCTACTTATTATTATTTACATTATTGTTGTCTCTTTCTGTCTCCCCGCCAGTCCTTATTTCCATTTCGCCCTCCATACATCTGTCTCTCTCTGTTTGTCTTTGCAGTATACTTTCGCTCTGCCTTGCCCTCGTCTCTCACCTTCAGGTTTTCCTCGTCTACCCTTCTCTTTCCCGGTTTTACTGCCTTTCTCCTTTCCTCTTTCCCTTAATTTTGCTCCTTCCCTTTCTTTCTTGCTCTCTTCTTTTTTTTGCGCGCTGTTCATACATACATCTATAGTGCTCTCTGTCACGATGTATGTAATTATTTAACGAGGAAAGGCATTAAAACACGTCAATCATCACTGCTTCCTCACGGATATTCCGATTTTGGCCAAAAAAAGTATATTTTCCATGAAGATCTCTATGATCTATGGTACATTTTCCTACAAGTTGTAGTGTGAGCTATAGATGAGGACGATGTTATCATTAATACCATAAATTTATTACAGCTAAAAAGTAGAACTGGAAGAGCAGACATGGGTAAACGCAGACACAAATGGGTGAGTAGTAAAGACACAAGGTAGGAATAAATGCTCCGTTTATTCATGGGATCTGAATAATAGAATATTTTGAGATAAACATCTTTCCTCGTACAAATTGGGAACAGCATAGACTACTTGTACATTCAAATGATTCTCAAGTGTGGATCCAAGAAAATAAAATCTCTTGGCGGAAAGATGAGTCAAAGGGGCCGGGGGGATAATCTGTGAAAGTGAGATCTCTGCTTCTGATTAATCCATCCAATAAAATAATGTTTTTAAAATATCCCGTTTCCCAGCATTTACATAAGAGTTGAAATAACATTGGTGTACATATTAAAACCAATTCAGTGGAAGGGAAGATAACTTATACAGGAGAAAACTCATAAAAATATATGGACGAGAAAATCATGGTGGAATTATTACGGCAAACGTCATACTGCTACACTGTGAAGTTAACTTGAGGGCACATTTTAGTTTAATTCGAAAAAGTATCTGCGTCTGTGATAGAAATGAAAGTGCATGTGTGTACAGTCAATTCTCTCTAGAACAGACCTCCTTATAACGGTTTTCTCACTATAACGGTGCTCACAAATCCACCCGAGACCATTTCAATGCTAAAAACTTCCTCTATAACTGTTATTTTATAACGATGTTTTCGTTGTAACGGGGAAGCTCTGAATCCCCAACCAATAAATGTCTTTTGCTATTACGGTTTTAGACTACGCCCACACATGCTATAACGGTTTTTTTAAATTTCGGAATCCCCGCCATAAATTCCTTTTTGCTACAACGGTTTTAGGCCACGCCCTCACACGCTATACCGGTTTTTCTGTAATTTCGAATCCCCCGCCATTCAAATCGTTTTATAACGTTTTTCCTTATACCGGTTATTCGTTATAACGGTTTTTCTGGCTGATTTTTGCTAAACCGTTATAGAGAGTATTGACTACAGTCGAACCTCCGCATAACGGGCTCCCTTATAACGGTTTTCTCGCTATAACAGTGACAGAAAATGCTCCCCTCAGAAATCTCCAATTGTTAGGATAGAAATTTGCCTTCTCTATAACGGTTTTTTGTTATAACGGGGAAAATCTGCTGGTTTTAGGGGAACTGTTATAGAGAGTATTGACTACATCTATTTTTGGAAGATTAGCTATGGTTCGGGTAAACTAACTTGGTGGAGGTACATTATTTCCTTTCTAGGAAACCTTTAAAGTGGCGTTTAACTTAAGCATAACTTAAACATGAATCAAATCATAATTCAAACGATCCAAAAAATATATTATTGCGGAACATTTTTTGCAAATTTTAAGCATATAATAACCTCGAAGAATTTGCCACTTTAAATAAATGGAAGTAACCGTGATTCAATATTTACCGTTGATTTAAATGTTTTCCAATATGTTGATGGTTATTACTTATTACTGTTTCGGAAGAACATCCAAAAATTTTGTATTACATATTGGATCGAATGAATCGAATCTCAGTAGAATTTTATGATCCGATATACTTCTTGAATCGAATTATTTGATTGGATTCACGGTTTCAACTCGAATCCAGTTTTCAAATATTGGAATTGAATCGAATCGTTGTCATCCCTAGAAAGAACAAAAGCTGGGCAAGGGAAGCCACCAGGCAGAAAAAGGAAGCGGAAAGCAAAATGCGAAGAAAAGGACAGAAAGAGAGCAAAATAAAAAGACCTGAAACGATTAGGATTGGGATTGAAGATTAAATATGACCAAATTAATGATTAATATGCACGGATTAATTGAAAATTTCTCGGGATTGATTAATAAGGATTAGATTAAATTAAAACTGGTCCGGATTAGATTAGGTGGGATTAATTAATCGGATTAAATTTCAAGTTGGATTAATCCGCTGTTTCTCACGGTATCGATTTTCGAAGGTTGTTAAGCGCATTTTGTTGCTAACAAAGAATTGTAAAACAAAATTAGGATTCTCTGTCATCAACAAATATGTTTGTACGCATGCAAAGATGCAATTATTGATAATATTATACACAAAAACTGCTAAATTAGTAAACACATTAACTAAAACTAGAATTATTTAACCAAAAAATGACAGTTACTGATATATCTGTAATTTTGTATGCAATTTATCTGTTAATTACGGTAAAATCAACAGTTGACAATGGTATTTTTCGATTTCCTGCCCTAGAAATGAGTTGGCATATTAAAAATCACTGGGGATTTTAAACTTAAGTTGATAATTTTTCAAAAGTACAAGCAGTTTGTTACTTTTAGTTTACGTTAGTTGGTCGAATGTATCAAATTTTGGGGGGAAATGTCAGTTAGCAGTATTAATTTTGAGAGATAAATTAATCCAATCCCGAATTTAATCCGAATATTTTTTTCTGTAAGATGGATTGGATTGTCACCGGATTAAATTGCAAATATTTTAACCTGGATTGATTGTTGGGATTGGATTAAATTAGCTGTAATAGCTGGATTAGCGGATTGGAATTAATAATTCGTAATCCAGATTAGCAGATCGGATTTTTAATCCGGGATTCTCCCATCTCTGAAAATAAGATACAAAAATCCAAGTAAAGAGCAAAGAAAGACAGAATTAGATGTAAAAGAGCGACATAATATTACAAAAATACAGCAAAAAAGAAAGAAAGAGGAGAAATAAGGAATATCAAAAAAAAAAAAAAAAGACACGAGAAGAGAGAAAAATAGTAGTGACCCACAAAAATACAAATATCAAATGACCAAGTGAAATCAATCTCCCAACGACAAAATTCGTTGAACAAAATTGAAAATGCCATATTACAGTAGATCAAGAAAAAAATCCCAAACTCATACACACATTTGATTTTATAAGACGTGAAATCTGTGAGTTCCGGCCCATTCACAGTTGTGACACGTTTCCCCAATGAGATGGAGATGGATGCGATATTTAAGGAAGATACGGAATAGCGTGAAGAAAAGAAGAAAGAGATACAGAGAAATGGATAGAAAAGAGCACAATCGAATGGCAATCCACCTGGAGAATCCTCCAGAATCATATATATAGATATGCATATGTACGTACATAGTAATTATCCAACCTCTGTACGTGTGGTTTGTGTAAATGAGGTAGATTTATTTTACCTATGGAGTATTTCCCTTCTACATCACTATATTCCACTAGTATTCCAAGTCTGGAGAAGGAACTCTTGGTCTGCATCAGTTCCTTTTTCCCCGTCTTCAGTCCTTTTTATATCCCTTCATAGAGAGAGAAATGAGAGAGAAATGAGAGAGAAATGAGAGAGAATTGAGAGAGAAATGAGGGAGAATTGAGAGAGAAATGAGAGAGAAATGAGAGAGAAATGAGAGAGAAATGAGGGAGAAAAAGAGAGAAATGAAAGAGTGAAGAGAGAATGAAGATAAAAAGAGAGAAATGAAAGAGTGAAGAGAGAATGAAGAGAAAAAGAGAGAAATGAGAGAGAGAATGAAGAGAAGGAGAAAGAAACAGAGAAAGAAAGAGATAATGAAGAAAGAGAGAAACAAAGAAAGAAAGAGAGAGGGAAAGAGAGAATGACGAGAGAGAGAAAAAGAGAGAGAAAGAAAGAATGACGGGAGAGAGAGAAAGAATGAATGAGGAGAGAGAGAAAGAGAGAGACGTTGTTGTTCATGTGGCCGTGTGGCTCTTATTACGCCTCCTTGTGCCGTAGTCTGGTGATAAGTGATAACAATGCCCAGCACTGGAGAAGAATCAGCTTGATTCTGAACACACGCATCTCTTTACTCTTCTTCCCATTTCCATATTAATACCTTGTATCCTCTCCTTCTCTTCCTTCTCACAATCAGCGCTCTCTCTCTCTTTATTTATCACTCTTAACGGTCTTTTATTTTGGGTTCTTTTTTTTTTTGGTTCTGGATGCTTTTTGGTATCAATTTCATGTACTTATACTATATACAAATTTACACCTCCCTTTCGCTACTATTTCTATTTTTGTTTTACCAATTTCCCCATCTTTTATCCAGCTCACTGTATTTGTGTCTCGTTTCTATATCTATATCTCTTTTTGTCCTTTCTTGCTCATACCGTTATTGGTTATGTATAAAGTTTCTTCCGTTATATCCTTTTCTCTTTTACCCACTTACACGTCTCTCTCTCGCATTTCTCTTTCTCTTATTAACCCATTCCCCATTACTTCCTTTTTTCCAAGTTTTTCCAAGTTTCCTTTCTGATTTCTAATTTTTACCTTCTGCCTTTTATCTTTTTTTTCTTTCGTCTTTCGTTTCTTCATTTTCCTTCCTTTCCCTGCTTTTCTCTTTCATTGGGTCTTTTCCTTCTTTACTTTATTTTCTCCTCTAATTTTTTCTTCTAATTTTTTCTAATCTCGAGTTTTGCTTCCTTTCTTCATTTTATCCTCTAATTTTCTCTTCCATCTCGCCTTTTTCTTCTTTTCTATATTTTCCCCTCTAATTTTCTCTACCTTTTCGCCTTTTCCTTTTCTTTATTTTCTCCTCCACTTTTCCCCTTCATCGCACGTTTTCTTTCTTTTATTTATTGTCGTATTTATCATTTTAATATTTTCAATTTTTCCCTTCCACGTCCATACTTTATTTCCCTCCGCATCCGTAAATTTCTCTTTCCGCTCCCAATTTCCTTGTTCCTTTGATGAGTTTTCTATTCTTGTTGTTTTCTACTTTTATCCCTTTAGATTTCGTCTCAAAATCTAAACTTCCATCTTATCTATTCGTAAGAGGCCTTATTCATCCCTTTTGTGTTCCTCTTATACCTTGTCTCTCAACTCTTCCCTTTCTCTCTCTCTCTCTCTCTCTGTCTCTGTACCCTCATCTCTCTGCACGTCCTGCTCCCCCTCTGTGGGAGTGCATTGTCCAGAGAGGAAGAAGAAGGAGTGAGGGGAAAGGGGAGAACAAGGGAAACGTGTGATGTTGAAAGTGTGTCTGTTGTTACAACGACATACAATAAGTAACCCATTAGAATATTGTTTATACATGTATCTTCCATACTGGCTGTGTAAGTAAAAAAAACATTTTTTTTCCTTTTATTTTATTCTATACGAACCCCGAATCTTCTTTTTTTCCCCTCACACATTCTTGTGTTTAAAGTGTTTGGAAAAGAAGGAGAGAGAGAGAGAGAGAAAAGATACAGGCCCTTAAAAAAACGTCGTTTTTCCCTTGTTGTTTCTCTTCCCTCACAGTTATAGGTCCTGTCCGTGACGTAAAAGTGTTGTAAATATGAAGAGATAAGGTCGGGGGAACCACCGTATTGGAAAAAATATGAACTGAACATGACACTCCACTCGTTCCTTTAAAATATGTGATAAACCCCCCTGACATATACTTGGATATACATATGTATACATATGTATGTATACCTTTAATAAAGGTTCACCTTTAGCTGCACATGCTAGACCATTATAATTATGAAGATATATGTGGTTAGGGATGAGATAAGAGGGAATTCTTTTGACTACTTCCATTTTTTTATGTCTTTCTCCCCAGTAAAAATCGCACACGTGTTTAAATAATGAAGATAAAGAAAAATCCTGGTGCGAAAAAAAAACATTTTTTATATATCTTCCTTATACCTTCGTATTTGGCAGTAAATTGCTCTTTTTTTTTTGGTCTTTTCTTGTTGATAAAAAAAGGGGGTGGGACGACGTATTGTGCAGAAAATTTCATAGGTATGCATATCGTGTATGTATAGGTACAGCAAAAGTGCTTATTTCATCTACTGCAAGGCCCTTATCCAGGGAGAACAATTCAATTAATTTCTAATCCACGACAGATAAATCACCCTGTAATTACCCGTGGACGTATGTTAATCTGTAATTATGGACGGATCTATTGATTGATTAAACAATTTTCTGCAATAAGACAAAAAAAAGTATTGGTGAAATAAGTTTTTTTAAACTGCATTTTATGTACTAGAAGGGATGTGCTAAGAAAAAAATTACGTGGTGATAATGATGTTGTTTTTAAGGGAGAGAGGCAGACAGACATTTCTAGAAAGGGCGAATCAGTCGTAGAAAAAAGAGACACGAGAGGCATGCAAGGAGACAAGATGCAACAAGGAGAAAAGGAGATACGTTGATAAATAAAGATATAACTAAAGCCGGGGAAAGGATGGCAAAGACACAGAAATGTAAAGAGGCACGTGGAAGAAGTGAAGGAAGAAAGTGAAATCACAAAGGAGAGAGAGAGGAAGTAAGGAGAAAAAGAGAATGATCAAATTAACGACAAGGAGAGAGAGAAATAAAGAGAATAGTTAAATGAAGCAGAGAAAAATAAAGAGAATAATTAAATGAAGCAGAGAAAAATAAAGAATAATTAAATGAAGCAGAGAAAAATAAAGAGAATAATTAAGGAGAAAGAGAGAAAAATAAAGAGAATAATTAATGAGAAGGAGAGCAAACAGAGAATAATTAATGAGAAGAAGAGCAAACAGAGAATATTTAATGAGAAGAAGAGCAAACAGAGAATAATTACAGAGAAAGAGAGAAAAATAAATAGGAGAGAAAAGAAAGAGAATAATACAGGGAAAAGGGAGAATTAGAGAGCGAGAGAGAGAAATATAAAGGGAAAAGAAAGAATTAAAGAACGAGAGAGAGAAATATAAAGGAAAAAGAGAGAATTAGAGAACGAGAGTGAGAAAAAAGGAAAAGGGAGAGTTAGAGAAAGAGAAATATAAAGGGAAAAGAGAGAACGAGAGAGAGTAAAAAAGGAAAAGAGAGAACGAGAGAGAGTAAAAAGGGAAAAGAGAGAACTACAGGAAGGGAGAGAAAAATAAAGGGAAAAAGGAGAATTAGAAAATGAAAGAGAAAAATAAAGGGAAAAAGGAGAATTAGAAAATGAAAGAGAAAAATAAAGGGAAAAAGGAGAATTAGAAAATGAAAGAGAAAAATAAAGGGAAAAAGCAGAATTAGAAAATGAAAGAGAAAAATTAAGGGAAAAAGCAGAATTAGAAAATGAAAGAGAAAAATAAAGGGAAAAAGGAGAATTAGAAAATGAAAGAGAAAAATAAAGGGGAAAGGGAGAGAGAGAAAACTATATAAAATGAGAAAGAGGGAGAATTACAAGAGAGAGAGAGAAAAATAAAGAGATTAAGAAAAGGGGAGAATTAAAAAGACAGAATATCACCAAGAGACAGGAACAGAAACGAGACTAGTGAGAGAGATGAAATACAGAAGTATAAAAAGAGAAGGAAGAAGATAGACAGACAGAATGAGAGAAGAAAGGAGAGAGGGAGAAAGGAGAAAAAAGAAACACAAGAAGAGGAGATAAACATGATATGCAAAGAAAATAGAGAAAGAGAGAAGGAGATGATAAAAATGGGTGAAAAAAATACTTCATGACAAGAAGAAAAAAAGGGGGAAATTTTCAATTCATTAGCAATTGCTTTAATAATATACACCTTGTTCTTGTCTTTTTTATCGTCTCCTACCTATTTCCTTGTATAGGCATGAAGCGAAAATTTACTAGTTATATTCCTATACAACTGGCTTGCAAAAAAAGGGATGAAGTCCGTACAGTCCGTACAGAGCGTATATGTATGTAATAAAAAGAAAAATGCAAGGAATTTATTCACCCCACCTGACCACAAGAATCCACACATAATTACCTTTGTAATGTTCAGAAGATATTTATCTTCTGGATTTTTTTTTCTCCTTTTTTTGCTCCTCTCGTTCCTTTGCTTCATATATTCGAGAGTATGTACAAGTTTTTTTTTTCGTCCATTTTCGCTAACAAAATTATTGCTTGTAATGGCAAAGAGGGAGAAAAAGGACATGGGTAAAGTATTTGGGAAGAAAAATCTTCTTCATCTCTTTTTCTCAGGTCATTTTCAATGATAAAGTAGCTACACACGGACGTCGTGCTGTGAGCGAGGAATTGGTGACACCCAATGGTCCTTTTCGACTCTTTGTGATCTGTTCAATCCTTAATTTTGTCTTTCCTTTCCACATGTTTCCTTGAAGGATTGGGTCCTTTTTGCTTTTTCAAAAATTCAAACATGGTCCAATGTGTTTTTTCGACTTTTTTTTCGACTTTTTTTCTTCAAGGGGAAAAAACATTTTCTGTCTACACAACCAATTTTTTTTTGGTCCTAGCATTTTAATTTTCTAGGGCCATGCATTTACCCATTCTGGTTGCTTTTAATTAACACTTCATGACATGCCTATGGATCCTTTCCGGGATAAAACCTGGGAATGATCATATTTGTTACTCCATACACGTCAAAAATAATTAATTGTTCCAAAATTATTTTCAATCAATTTGAATTTATTTTATGAAGATCTTATTATCTGATTCTTTAATTCCTGTAAGCACGTGGTGACGATTTTTTTATCATATCCACGCAACCTTGAATTGACTGTGCTTGAAAGAAATGATTTGCTTTTTTGATTTAAGGCACCTTTGGACAAATATGCATGTATGTATGTGTATTTGATGCTTCACTCGCTGCCTGTTTTCTTCAATTAATTGCAGATTTATTTTTCCTTATATTCGTAAATTGGATATAAAGAAGGTACTTCAGGCAGCTCCAGTGAAAAGTATTTGTATGAACATTTTTATCTTGAACAATTTGAATTTAAGTCATTTATTTTAAGCTTTTAGAATTATTTATTTTAATTATTTAGGTTATTTAGACTTTCATTTTAAGCTTTTAGAATTGGCATCTTTATCATTTCATTTTAAGCTTTTAGAATTGGCATCTTTATCATTTCATTTTAAGCTTTTAGAATTGGCATCTTTATCATTTCATTTTAAGCTTTTAGCATATTTAGAACTTCATTTTAACCTTTTAGCATATTTAGAACTTCATTTTAACCTTTTAGCATATTTAGAACTTCATTTTAACCTTTTAGCATATTTAGA